>VXBL01004004.1:18799-56725 GCA_013400195.1 Aramus guarauna | reverse complement strand
CAAAATCTTGCCATGTAAACCCAGTAAAATGTTCTACAATTAATGTTAAGTAAATAGTGTACAACAACATGTATAGGCCCTGATGGATGTTGGGGTTCTCACTGGGCTTTGTGTTTTTTGAAGAAACTGCTTATGAGTTTCTTATGCTTCAAAGAGCTTTTTGATATAAATGAGAAAAAATAAAATGTGGAAGAATTGATATCTTCATCTTAAAGAGAAAGTTCAAGACCCAGAACCAGTAAACAACATAGGTATTCAGCTGTACCCTTCCTAGTCTTTTGGTAGCAGTGTTACAAAAGGCAGATTGCTATTTCAGCCAATAAAAATATGAATGTAAAGACATGTCTGAAATCATTGTCCTCTCTTAAATAAATACCTAACTGCCACTGAGTTAAGAGCCACGTTAGACTGGATTCAGGTCTGGAAGTGCTTGTTGTACTCAAGAACATATTTCTTCTAATCTGAGTAATAACTTCAGTCTCCTCTTTTAAGACAGATTTCTGATAATGTTCTTACTTAGCTTTTTAATAATAGTCCAGATTACTCAATTTAGTCAGAAATTTGTAGGTGAGAACTGGAGAATTGAATTCAATGCTCTCCTCAGTATAAAAGTATTTGAAGACATGTCTGCCCTGATAGTGCGTTCAGTACTAGATTGTAAATTAGTATGGAAGGAACCATCTTTCAGGTCTTCAGTTGAGCTGAAACATTGTGCAAAACAGAATTAATGACTTGTAAGGCCCAAAAGGCAAAAGATGAGAGGAGAAAGCAAATGAGAATGAGGAAAAAGTCATGAGTTTATTGAATAAAATACAGAAACAGGAATGTAGTGGATTATCTGCCTACAGAGACTGCAGATCAAATGGGGGCAAATTGCTGTGTTGGTTTCTCTTGGTAGTTTAGGAGGAAGCTTTAGGATTGTTGAGGAACTTAGAATTGATTTCTTCTCTGGAAACTACCCTGTGTAATTTTGACAGAATCAGTTCAATGGAGCATGGTTGTTCCTCAGTGTTCCTAAAGGAGAAAGGAAGGTCCTGACAACTTTCTGCAATTTTCTTTAGATTATGAAGTCAGATACGTTATCAAGTGTAACAAAGAATCCAGAGAGTCTGAAAATAGGGATAAAATTTACAGGCATAAAGCTGTAGTCAAGGAAAAAGATCATGTAAAATTAAATTGACTATTAATTCCTAAGTACAGAAAAGCAGAAAAATTTCGAGTCTAATGTATGAAGTAGCGAGTAAACTGAAACTTTACTGGTAGGTGAAAAAACTGTGTATTAACTCCCTGTTCCAGGTGACATGTCAATGATTAAGGACAAAAAATTTTCCATACAATTAGCAATTGATTATTCCCATTATTTATTTTTCATAATGGTTGGACAGTTAGAATAGTTTATCAAATAATTGCAGTCTTCTATAAACCTAAAGGAAATTAATTATAGGATCAGAGAAAGTGTGACAATGAATTGCCAGAGAAACCCAAGAAACACCACAACTACAGAGTGATTGCACTGGAAAAAAATTATTTCCTATGCCTAAAAATTTTGTTGTTAGTTCTTTAATGTCTCTTGGATTTGAATCAGAAGAGTGACAAAATCACAGCTGCTGAACAAATTTGCTGAAGAATAATGCAATCTTAAACACTTGTTCTGACACAAGTTGTACCTGAGCCAACACTGTAGGTTAAGCCTTTCAGTGATCTAGGGTGCTTAAAAAGCTTTAGTGAGAATAATTCTGATAGTATTGATTAACTGATGACAAGACAAGATTCAGAAGTGCTACAACTCTTTGCCAATCTCTTCAATTTATACAAAAGGAAGTCTACCTTCCAATTGTCTGGATTTCATTTTCTTATACTGTATAATTTTCAAGTTATTGAACAAATGTTTTGTAAGGATATATTCCTCTAGATATGAAATGCCATTACATACATTACATATTGCATTACATTACATTACATATTGACCATTACAGGGACTACCCTGCATATTTGATTTCCACATCTCAACTTTCAAGGTGCTTTCATAAAAATCAACAATTTAAAATTTAAAAAATATTAAAATTCTACCATAGCTACATATTATATTATGATGCATTTACCATTCCTGTATAAATGTTTGATTTAAAATTTGATCACAATCAAATGCAATCCAGAGTAATCTAATATTATACCATCATTCCATATGTTGATGTTTGGAAAGTCACTAAACTGAAACATTTTACTTCTCTTGTTTTTTTCTTGTCATCATTTCATCTCTCTTAGTTGGTTTTATTTTTTTATTAATGTTGTACTTTAGTAAGTTTCATATCGCAGTTATATCTGAGAATATTCAGAGTAGATATCTTATACAGAGAGGCAAAAAGATTAAATGTCTCTCCATTACTGTTATATATTAATGATAGCCTTCCTGTTATATCTGTGAATATCTGTTATTTATTTGCACTTGATAAATGCATTTTATTTTTATTAAGCATTAATTTTAGTTGTACATTGTTTCCATGGCATGATTTTTATCTGGTATAAATTTCAACAGATTTTTCTGCCATCCTAAAAATTTATCATCTATGGACCTTCTATGGATTTCTTATCTGCTACAGAAGAAGACAGCCAAAGCATAGAGCACAAGAGAAATTTCAAGTCCTCAGTTGGAGAGTCATTTGTTTTATGAAAAATAAGAATTTCACCAAATATTCTGTTTAAGAGCGTAGAAAAACACAGTTTCTACCTGTGTGTTCTACATACTACCTTGGGAAAAAAGGAAAAAGAAATGAATCACAACAGATATAATAAATCCAATCCCCATCTAGCAGTTATCCTTAAATGAGACTGTTCAAGAAAGCTGCTTTGAAGCCAACAAAATGATATATTTTTTTTCAGCAATATGTTCTCTGAGTACTAGTTGAGGTTTCTGTTGCTTTTTTGGTCTCTATATATTTCTCTCTCAATTTATTACATTTTTACTCTTGATAGAAACAATCACTGTCCTTATGACTTTCGAAAATTAATTCTTTTTAAGCATAGATTAATAAAATGTTGGTAAAAGCCATTATTATGTACATATGACTGAAGTGAACAAAAGTAATTTTATTCCTCTAGCCTTTTTAAAGCTGCAGCATTATTGGCTGTCTCAGTCTCATTGATTTTCCTCATGTAAGCATATGGGGGTTTTTATAAGTAAAGAAATGCTAGGGTTCAATGTGGTGCATCTTACATTAAGTCTACAGTGATGAAATATGTTTAATAATGCATATGACATTCTTTTCCCATCCCCCAAATTTCATCTGGGATAGAGATGTAATTTAATGTTTTTTCTTTGATATGTTCCATGGACAAGGAGTAAAATCCACAATATTTTAAAAATACTTTGAAATTCCACTTTCTTGTCAAGTTAGAACTTTGCTTACATATATATACGTAAGTAATTTGCTGCTAGCAAATATAAAAAAGATTAGCAAAGATACCTGTTAAAACATCAGATTAGTTGCCACAACTAAGCAGAGTAAAACAAAAAGAAAATAATTCTAAAAAACAGGTTGGCTTCAATCCTAAAAATACATAAGCTTATGCATACTTTTATATAAAAGAATAATCTCTTTGAAGTTCAAGGAATCATTGTTGTAAATAAAATTGAAGCTTTTCTTACAATTTACAGTGAAATGATTAACTGTTGCTCCAGTTTCAGTTACATCTCATGAAAAGCAAATAATTCTGTAAGCTCTTATCTTTATAATAATGGGTAATAATTCATCTTTTTTATTGAGTGCTTGGAATATAAATTTGTATTATGTTAAAACAATCAAGTTGAATTTATAAAGTAAAATTCTGAATTTTGGTCAGTACTTTAGGTCATTAATCATGTGTTCCAGAGAATTGGAACTGAAAAGATTGGAGACAATTGTCCTTTGCACTGCATACACAAATATACATTAATTCAGTAAGAATGTTGTTGGGCAAAATACTTGAGCTCAAATTGTAGTTTTCTCTAGGCTACTGATGAATTGCAGATAAAATTTTAAAAGTCTTTTTCTAAGGATAACAAAATAACTAAAGCAAACTGTCTCTTTAAGTATTAATCATAGTGACTTATTAAGTCTGACACTCTCTTTACAGTATAGTCAACTTTATTCCTTCAGGTAAAGACGCTCTGCTTTTAGATTACTTTAGTGCTGTCCTGTGTTAGAACTTTTGTGTCCTTTTTAAATTCCAAATGAAGCTCATAAAAACAAAGCCTGTTTCTACGCTTTCTTTCCTTCTATCAAATAGGGAAGAGTTTTATATTTCAGCTACACATTAACACTTTAAATTTTCAAAGCCACTGCAATTCTATACCATAACATGAGTTGCCCAGCTCTGATGGGGCTCATGTAAGGATTCAGTTCTTCAGCTTCCTCTAGTTTGAATCAGGACGTTTTTCAGTATCTTCAAATATAGATCCTCTGGTCTCCTTTTCTACAAGTTACAAGTTAATTGAAGTGATATAGAAGAAACCGGACTTGTAAAGTGGTGTATACTGAAAGGAAGGAAAAACACATGGTTTAATTTTAGAAAGAACAGCTGTTGTGGGAGTGTGGTTTTAAGGGGAGAGAAAGGCAGTGTGACACAGCACGGCTGAAACATTAAAGAGGTTGTTTACAAGTGTTCTTCAGTTACATGAACTGTTAATAAGACAAAGGGTTACCTCTCTGATCCGCCCTCCACAGAGTATGCGTGTGTTACTAGATAACAGCAGTCAGAGTGGACCCAGGACAGCCCTCGCTGCTGAAACGTTAGCTTGCTCCCTGGCTCCGGGCTGGCTCTCTGCAAGACAAAACGTGTCTACAGGGATCTAAAGCTAAGCAACGTGGATACAAATCAGGTGATGGGATTTAGCTTAGGATCTTCCCTTGTGCTTTTACTGCTTATCACTGCAGGTAGTCAACATGTCCTTACATGCATGAAATGCCCTTTCTTACAAATCTGATGATGCTGGAAGCTCTTCCGCATGAAAACTTGTGTGACTTCTTTCCCCAGCACTGACGGGATGATACAAGGACAGACCAGTAGACATTAGTAAGCAGAGGACTCCACTGGGGAGTATGGACATACATAGGTCTGTCTCCTTCAAATGGTGAGGTATCAGGTGCATGGGGTGAGGGTAAGTATTCAGCCACTCACCCACTTCCTTATTGCGTGCTTGAGGCCTGAGATCAAATGAGTCTGCAAATGCACGTAATATTGTATTGTTCTCTGTATCCTCTCTTTAAGACATTACATCCCTATTACCCACAAAATGGCAGCTGTATCTTTTACCAGTGGACTCCTAGAAACGTGGTGTATCTGAAGGCAGGAGCATGTACGTTGTGTGTATCTATACACTATAATCTTGGTTTATTCCTTTGTAATAGTGCATACATGTTTGTTAAAAAATGAGTGTAAATACTTCAAAAACATTTTGTAATATTTAAGAAGTCTTCTCTGTAACTGTCTGGTGTTGGTAAATAATAGCTCTGACTAAAGATTCAGGGTTATTTCAACTGTTTTCAGAATTCTGCCACCACTAGAATAGGCCAACCCCACATTTTTTTCCCATGCAGATTTTTCTCTTAACTGCCTGAACAGTTATTATAACAGCCTGAGCTCTTATATTACCCTCTGTGTTCCCTACTGTTACCTTTCCTTTCAGTAAGCTCACTTCAGACGTAACTAGAAATACGAATAGCACTTATAATTCAGTCTCTTTTAGAAGAACATTTCATTAATTTCTCTTTAATTGTATCTACTCATGCCATTTGTGCACTCTTCTATTGTGCACTCTACTCTTGTTTGCTATATTAATCCTCTGAAGTATCACTATGCAGGCTTTGGAGATTTCTTCTTCTTCCCGTGTGGTGCAAGGCCACATAGTATGCATTCTCTTTCCTTGTCCTTGGGTTTTTCAAATCTTGCTTTTTTTTCCCTTCATATAAGCCACTTACCTGAAAAGTCTGACTGTATTTTGCCTGAACACAATACATGCTCTAACAGTTATATCTTCCTTATACTCTGAAGAAAGAATGAAAAGAAATCTGGTTTAAAAAGGAGAAAGAAAAACAGTCTATGTCTATGTATAGGAGAAACAGTATGGTTAAAATAGTCTGAAAAAGTAAAATCACAATTCTGATATTTTAACTTGAAACTCTTACATTTTGTTGGAAGCAAGATGGGAAGATATATTATTAAGGCATTTAAAGTTCTGCAGTTTTTACTGTTTTATTTTACAGACTTTGTAGGAAGGGAACAGAAATTAGCAGCATTTACACATATCCCTGATTATTCTTTGCTAGCAATGAATAATATTTCCAGTTTAGGTAAAGTTGGGTTGCAGAGATAGAGATAGCTTTTTTAATAGTCAAGCCACATAAACCCAGAGTCAACAAACAGGTATATCACAGAACGGTTGAAGTTGGAAGGGACCTCTGGATGTAATTTGGTCTGACCCTCCTGCTCAAGCAGGGCCACCAATCCGTATACTTGGATTTCAACTTCTGGATGAAAAATGTGGAAATAAGGAACATTGTTGGACCTGGATCCAATATAGTCACTGCCTTCCAGATCCTGGGTTTACTTCTCTATATTGTGCTTCATTACTTTGCATTTAGGTGTCATTTGGATCAGGTGAGACTCTAAATAGCTCCTAAGGTCTAAACCTTGGAGAACAATGGAACAAAACAGTGGCAGTTCATGAGACGCAAGAAACAACAAAAGATTATTCCTAGGTAAAGGGAAGGTTTTCACACTCTTACTGCCAAATGGTAAAACAGCTGTGAAATTCTCCAAAACTGCTTTTCTTGGGAGGAATTTAGTTTACTCATGCAGTCTTAAGAAGGCACTGCTGTCAATGGGCAGGAAAGATGGTTAGAAAAAATGGGACCAGGTCAGGGTTCATCATCTTCATAAGGAATCTGGAATGATAATGAGTGAAGAAGGTGAGGTGGAAGGATGTTTTGAAAGACTATATAGCTTCTGTGAAAAACTACAGCTCACATCAGTATTTATTAAATTGAAGTGACAAACCGTACAAACCGCATGAAGTTCAACAAGGCCAAGTGCAAGGTCCTGCACATGGGCTGGTGCTATCCCAAGCACAACTGTAGGCTGGGCGGGGAATGGATTGAGAGAAGCCCTGAGGAGAAGGACTTGGGGGTATTGATTGATGAAAAGCTCAACATGAGCCGGCAGTGTGTTCTTGCAGCCCAGAAAGCCAACCGTGTCCTGGGCTGCATCACAAGAAGTGTGAGCAGCAGGTCGAGGGAGGTGATTCTGCCCCTCTACTCTGCTCTCGTTAGACCCCTCCTGGAGTACTGCATCCAGCTCTGGAGTCCTTAGTACAAGACAGACATGGAGCTGTTGGAGAGAGTCCAGAGGAGGGCCACAAAGCTGATCAGAGGGCTGNAATCAAAACCATTCTATGATTTTTTATGATTCTATGAGTTTTTTGACTTTTGGGACACATTATGTACTTCTAAGTACTGTTATTGGTAGATATATTAGGAGTGCTGGGTAGTAGATGGTTTTCATCTTCTTTGAGGCTATAGCAGAAAAGGTGGAAGGCCAAATAGCTTGTTCCAAAATGCTAGCAGTTTGATTTAATACAAATGATCTCAAACAACAGTAGACATGACCTGCTTATGCAGTACTAGTTGCCCTCATAGTCTATTCCTCTGGTTTAACTGAGCAATTTCTGTCCTTTGGCAAAGCAGCTTGACTGTTTATAAGTAATTGTTGCTGTATGATAGTGCTTTAAATGCCAGCACTAGTCGTGCTTAATGAAGTAAATGAAATGGGTAGTTCCTTGTCAGAGGAGGAAAACATACAAAGAAGACAGTCTAGAGGAACTGTGTATGAATGAGAAATGTAAAGAATAAATCAAAAGAGGTGTGTTGTTGCTCAGCTGTAAAGGAAGCCATTCTAGTTAATAGGGCTAAACTATTCTTGAAATATATGATACTTGCTAATGTTGAAAAACAAGCTGAGATAGAGTAGAGATTTGTTAGAGGAAGATATTCTAAGAAGTCTGAGGTAAGAAGTTAATGAGAAATCTTCTGGGAACACTAAATAAAGACAAAAAAATGTTGCATACTACTTTAAGCTGGGCTAATGCAAAGACTTAATTTTCCAATCTCAAGGACAGTTACTGCAGAGGGAAAAGCATTTGGTAAAGCAGATGATAAAGACCTGAATAATGATAAAGAATGCTTTTAGAATCTGCAGAATCTGTATATTAAGATTTGAAAAATAAGGATGAACAGAGTAAGATAAGTAATAAGAGGAGTAAAAAACCAGTAATGATACTATGTGTCATCAGATCTCCTGTCTCTCAAAAAGCCTAACAGAGCAACTAAAATCAAAGGTCATTTCTACCGCAGTTGTCAGCTTCACATGTGGTGAATCAACCTATATTAGAGCTGTAGATCAACTCTTTTTGAATTTGTTGTGTCAGTCCTAAAAGCTTTGGAAGCTCAAAAGATCTATCGTCTTTTCAAACAATGCATGTTAGAACCTGTATAGAAGATATATTCAGTTCTGTCCATTTAGTTTGTAGTGAAGAGAAATCTAGCTAATCCCCACAGTTACTTTAAATCCAGATGGAGCTTCCAGTCTGCCTGAAAAACTTTTGCACCTTAACTTTTGTTTCACTGCTGCAGGGATTTATATGGGCTAAGTTTACCACACATATAAAGGGTGGGTCTGAGTCTGTGATCCAGACCAAACTCTTTTCACAAACAGAGCGTACAAAAAGGAGTGCAAGGTTGAGGATACCATCGTAAGACTGAGAGGAAGAGAATATCTTGGACCTCTGGGACCTCTTTGCATTGGAACAACTATGTGCTTGCACACTGTGAGGAAGGCCAGCATGCTGACATCTACACCACCTACCTCTATGTATCCAATCTGTCCTTCTGGTTATGTCACAAGCCTTTGGTTTAGCCTGAAAACTTTACTAGATCAGCAAGAATTGTATTAGCTTTGGCATAAGAACTTTATTGTCTTTTCTAGTTGAAATAGGACAGCTCTCACCAGCTTCTTTTTGTGACTTCAGCCAAACTCTTGCTGACTATGTTTATGTTAAAAAAATAAAACAAGGCCAGAGGGTGGTCTTCAGCACTAACCTGTGATTATTTTGACTACTTAATTCTTAGTGTCATCACTGGTACAGTTTTGGCTGTGCCAAACAGCGTTCTCTCAAATTTTGTGTGAGAACAAATTGAAGAGAGTAGATGCCAAGCAACACTCCCAAAAAACATTATGGACAACAGTGCTTTGCATTTGGGTCCCTCTGCTCTGTTTAGTGCTCTAGCACTATCTCAGCAGGTTTTGAATCCTCAAACTCCCCCACATATTTTTATGTTGCACTGCAGATCTTCAGTGTAGGTATCATGTGATCTCAGAATCAGTTTTTGATTTTTTTTCCCAGAGATTTTGAACGAATAAAAATAGATAAAAAGTAACAACCAGGTCTCCTTGTCAGCAATGCGCCACATAAAGACTAGAAAAGATCTGTAGCCAAGTGCTATGCTGTGCAGAGATTGCTGTGCTATGCCACTTGGCCTCAGGGCCAGAAAATGGTTCCTTGTTCTGCTTAGTTTACTAACATCTATGTGCCAATGTCTGCTGGTCTGCTGGGCACCTAAAAGCACCTTTGCTGTGTGCCAGCTCTCTGAAGTGGAAAAAAGTGTTCAGCAAGATCTCAGCTCACTCCTTACTGCAAAACAGGCATTTTGTGTTGTCCCTTTCTGATTTTCCATTCTGGCACCTATACCACATCACTGCAGCTTCTGGCACTGCATAGAGTAATCTTTCCTGCCAAACACCTTACCTTCCCTTCTGATGTCATTTAATATCAAACATAAATAATTGGTGTTTTCAGTTTAAACTGTAACAGAGCGGGTGTGCAGTCTCACGCATCCAGAGGACTCTGTCTTTTGTGGAGGCTGTTAAGGCTGCCTGTTATCACTCTGCTACCCATTTACTGAGAAGCAACAAATTGAACTCTCCATTCCTAAATAATTCACAGACTTCATCAACAGTCTTGGGAGAGGGGACAGAAATCTAGATGCAGTTCTCCACACAGATGCATAGCCCATACTATTGGTGAAAGTAGAAGTCTTGTATTTCATTTCAGTTGACTTTTAGCTCAATAAATCATCACTTGTACACAAAATGAATGTCGTGGTTTAACCCCAGACAGTAAGTAAGCACCATGCAGCCACTCATTCACTCTCCTTCAGTGGGATGAGGGAGGGAATTGGAAGGGTAAAAGTGTGAATACACGTGTGTTGAGATAAAGACAGTTTAACAGGTAAAGCAAAAGCCACGCACACAAGCAAAGCAAAACATGGAATTCATTCACCACTTCCCATGGGCAGGCAGGTGTTTGGCCATCCCCAGGACAGCAGGGCTCCATCACATGTAATGATTGCCTAGGAAGACAGATCCCTCCTTCTCCTTCTTTCCTACCCAGCTTTTATTGCTGAGCATGATGTCATATGGTATGGGACATCCCTTTGGTCAGCTAGGATCAGCTGTCCTGGTGGTGTGTCCTCCTGAATTCTTGTGCACCCCCAGCCTGCTCGCTGGCAGGGTAGCATGAGAAGCAGAAAAGGCCTTGACACTGTAAGTACTTTTCCACAGTAGCTAAAACATTGGTATGATATCAACGCTGTTGTCATTACAAATCCAAAACATAGCACCATACAAGCTACTATAAAGAAAAGTAACTCTATCCCAGCCAAAACCAGTACAGTCAATCAGCTATCCCACTAAGCCTGAAGGTCTGATAGCTGGGGCAAGCTCCTCAGAAATGAGAGGCAGAAACATCAATTCTTTGAAGTGGTAAAGCAATTTAAACACTTTCTGCAGCTTGCTGGATTCAATGTAATACCTTCCAGACAGAGCTTCTTGGGGAAACTTAGAAGTAGACTCAATTTGTGGAGAACAACAGATCTTACAAAAGAAATATATGTGAAGACTGCAGGCTTGTAGAGAAAAAAGTATGGGTTTTGGGCATGTTTAGTATAGAATTAGATACCTGAAGTTTTAACTAGGGGTCTGAGGATTTAAATCACACCATGATCACATTATAACCTTGCTTAAATTCTGATTAAGAGGCTAAACCTAACAAAATATTTGGGTACCTAAGTTCCTTTATGAGCATGGACAATAGCATGAGAAGCTGAAAGGGTATTCAAAGACAAAGGCAAAGATACCCTCTATTGTTGTTTCATGCTGAAGAATGCAAAGGCTATAAAAATTAACTGAATAATATTTGTGGAGCATTTGGTTTATGCTAAAATTCTGTAATGCACAGTGAACTCTCAGGACTGCAGTCTTATTTCTGAGTTAAGAAGAATGAACTGGACTGGCAATGCATTTTCATGGGGAAAAAAAAAAAAGAATTCAGGAGCTATTAATGAGAGAGCAGGGATTTTAAATTTGTGGGTACTGCTGAAAGTTATGGAGCCATCACTATCTAATTAACATTTACCAGTAGCAAAGTTGTTCAGGGAAATTAGTTAACAAGGAAATGAAAGTGTATGGGATGGACAAATTAGTGGCCCAGCTTGTCTGAGCCATACATCCAATTGCAATGTGAAATTTAAATGCCAAAATGGTTTCCTTCTTGGGTTTAGCTCCTTTCTTATGTCTATGTTATTGGCAAATGCTCCACTCCTAATTATCGTTTTGCATCTTTGGTAGAAGTAGTGCTAATAGGAGAGATTAAACATATGTTAGAAAGTTAATACACCTAAAAGGACTGTATAATGTTCTTCTGAGAATTCACTATTTGAGTTACCCAAATCTTGAATGGTAAATAGCATTTCTAGCAGAAGGATATTTCTATAGTGTAATAAGAGATGCACAAGAGGACAAAGAAGTTAATAATTGTTATCTTTTAATTCATAAGTCTGAATTAAATAGTGTTTAAGATTCTACTGATCTAACAGAAATTTGTTCTTGTCACGCTGACATTGTCTGTAGGTAATAGCTAGTTTAGATAGATTATAATTTTACACTTTATTTTCTCATTAGATTTTGAGTAGGATATTAATCCTTGTCTGTCTACTCACAAGACTATCATGTGTTCTTTTTTAAATAATAATAGAAAACAATAAAAACAAACAAACAGACAACCCCCCGCCCCCCAAAAAAAAAACCCAAAACACCAAACCCAGAACGTTTAACTTGTAAAATACCAAGGACAAGATTCTGGCATCCTTACTGATAGAAAACTGTATCGAATTTTGTGGGTATTTCCCCTGGTTTCAGAAGTGAGTGAGGGGAATTAGATTTCATGCAATTATGAAAATGTGAGTCTTGGGTACCAGCATGCTATGAATACTATAAATACTAAAGGCAGACATAATAAACTGTCTTCCAAAGTCTCAGAAGACTATGGAAAAATTCCCACAAGTTTCAGTGAAAGCTGGATTATGTCCCAAAATAAGGAGTCAAAAATATGCTTTTTTCCCCTCTTCTTCGTGTCAGTGCATAATTTGTTAGAGTGATTTCCATTTACTACAGCTTCCTTGCTTGCAGATCTATTTGACTGAGGTTTGTAAGGTGTGACATTGTGTGTGAACCAGTGACAACAATTGAAAGAGAACTGTGTAATTCTATATTGTTCCTTTGAGGTAAATCCCCAGCAGACAGTTTAATATAGACCTCCAAAATTTTGAATATTAAATTGTCTTTGAAAATCACTGGAAATTTAAATGGTATTGCAAAACTTCATGCAGCTTCATAGGATCACGTCTACTTGGAGAAATGCTAGGGAAAAAAAATCTTCACTCCAATGTCACAAGGCAGAACAAATGTCCTTTGACCAATTTTTCAAAGCTACCAAGAAAAAAAAAACTGAAAATTTTTTGTTATTCACAAGACCAAATTAAAACTTACAAAAAAAAAAAAGAGAAAATTTTGAACACAGTAAATCAGATTTTGAATTGTGTCTTTGAAAATTCTCTCTCTAGATTATACAGTAGGTTTTTCTGTTGATTTTAAAGTATATGTTGGGAACTTAGAAATGATGAAACAGATTTTGTCTTTATCATAAAATAAGACACTATCTTGCAAAAAATAAATATAGAGAGCTTAAACACCATGTTTGGGTTTTTTTCCAAAATTATAGATTTATTCCATTCAATCTTAATGGCAATACAGAATGCTATGATTTATGTACGCTATTCTAGGAAAAAAAATAGTACAGTGAAGAAAAAAAACTGTTTTGTTGAGAGGTAGTTAAGAAAAAATGCAATTTTTTGTTGTTCCAGGTGCTTATGTTACTCTTGGTTAATCTTGTGTTATTCATAAAGGGATAAAACTAAGACTTAAATACACAAATATGTTTACTAAAATCTATTGAATCCCTTTTGTGATCTGTTATTTCATGTCTTTGCCGTTCTATTTTTACACAGTCTATATGTTTAGACTCCTAAGTAATTTTTTAAACAATATTTCCATTACATATACCTTTTACAATATTTTTGTCAGACAGAAAATTCATTGTTTCTGAGCATATTTTCAGCATGTTCCTGCATGTATCTGAAAATCTTAACAGCTTTGGACATCTTATGTTACGCTTGATTCCTTACATATATGCTTTCATTTCATAGCTGGAATTTAACATTATTGCTTACTCTGCTATCTGCGTCATTGAGGACTGCAGTCATTCCTTAATTTCCATCCTGTGAATTTACAAAAAGAGTTGATACATATTATATAAATGTTCAGATGAGATCAGCATCATCCTTTAGATGTCATTCTGATTGCCAATAAATACACATTTTTTTCCCCCAAATAAATGTGTGGACATCATTTTATAACTGTATTGTGAATGTTCTCATAGCAATAGTCCATAAAATCAGTATCCATAATCTGTATAAGATATTATGGTTACCGGTACATACCGTAGTAAGTGCTGCAGAGGATGCGTATGATGACAATGGAGGTTCTGTGCATTCCTTCACTAGCACCGAGGCAGCACATGCCGGCTGGAGTGAGTTATGGGCTCCCAGACCCCTTACTGTCCCCACATCCCAGCATTTTAGGACTGTACTGGGGTCCTTCCTGGCCTGCCTGCACAAGTTTCATCCCTGTGAAAGCAAGACAGGCGTGAATGGTACTTCAATGTATGTCTGAGACATATGCACGGGGCTTTGGCATGACAAAGTTTCTATGGGCTGCTTGTTTTCATCTGCAGCAGTAGCCAGGAGCCAGGAAGGGTAACCGATAGATCTCCAGATGGTGCTAACAGCCTGTGCTTGTGCAGCTCCCTTGGACCCTTTCCCTCAAGATGGTCACCCCTATCAGTTTTCCATTTTACTGCTTTTAGGGTGGGATGCAGTTGTTTATGCATGGCCCTTAGTGCCATTTGAGATGCATAAAGTGTCTCACCTGGCCTCCAGCTGCCACCCAGAAGACTGGGAACCCCTGTAAACTCTCTGCTCTGCTTGCCAAGTTGGTGCAGACATCTTGGACACCCCAGTGCATCCCAGATGGGACTAAGGGTCTATGTCTGAACAACTGAATTGAACCATGGATCTCCACTGATTACTGTGAGTGCCTATATGTAGATATTCTTATCTAGGTATCTACATTTAGTTGTCTTAATCTCAAGGAAATTCCACCTGACTTCTACACAAACGAAGAAAGAATAACCTAAAATAGTTGGCATATTAAGGAGAAGATAGTCTATCCTAGGCTAAGGGAATATTGCTGAAATGAAACCTTTTATCTAACATAAATAATGTAAACTGTAGGGAAATAAAAAAAGGCAAACTCTTGTGTGAACTGTGAGTTTCTCTTTATTATTACCTGTTAATACTGTGAAGTGTCATTATGACCAGGCTTTGTCAGCATTGCAACTGCAGACACCCAACCTCATTCTGGAATGATTATATTGGGACATACTCAGGCTGTGTGTTACAAGTGCAGCATGGAGTGAAGAGACTGCAAAGTAATACTGATAATCCTTTGTTACCCGGGTAGCACAGCTACGAAGGATCAAATTAAGTTTGATACTATTGCATGGCATCTACATGTTTTCTACATCTATGAAACTTGGGTTTACATTGCTGCACATTTGCATCTATCAAGGGATTGTCGATGCTGAGCAGGTATGGTCTGACTCATTTTGTCTGATAGGTCAATCGCCACCACTATTAAGTGACTTTTGTGGAGTGAAGATTTATGTAACGAAAACGAGGGTACCCAAATCTGGCTTCTGGTGTACATTCTTGTAAGAGGACCGTTATACTTCAGTACATTTAATAAATTAAATGAGTAATTTACATTTTGTATGTTCCACTTATTTTATGTAATCTTTTGGGTAGCTAAAATCTTGATGTTCCTTGAATTTGATGAATGCCTAGCCAAGAATACTGCTACTACTATTACACTATGTATATCCTTCCTTTCATGTATTCTCTATAAATTAAGTATAGATGTTTTTTAACCCATAATCTATTTCTTTATTTGTAGTGAACTTGCAAAATGAATTTGTGGCTAATAACAAATGTAAAAATAAAATTCAAACCGTGTGGTAAATAAAATGCAGTGACTTGAGGTGTACTACCTGCTCTCAGCCTGTGGCAGATTACCATAATCCGTGGGCTTGTTCAAGCTGAGGATGCTCCATTCTGAAAGAGATGGAGTAGCTGGCAGGCATTTTTAATAATGTTTTAGGAAGGTGAGGCAGGATATTTATGTGATGTAGTAAAGCTGGATGGAATCTTCTGTTTCAGTAATGCAAAGAAGTTGTAAGTGTGGATAAGTGGCATTTCTGTAGGTATTCTGGTTCTGTTAAGCTGTGCCTGAGTGAGGACTCCAAGTGTGAGGTTCAGCTACATACTTTAAAAACCTAACTGTGGCTGTCTCAGTCTGGAGCTGAAATGCATCCCAGACTGTAGTTTCTGAAAAAGAGTTTAAAAACCTAAAATTTGCACCTGTGTTCAAGTTCCTATTCTGACTTTGATATCTATGATAAATTATTCATTTAGATTTTGCCATTTGTCAGTTTTATAGGTACTTGTAACAATATCTTTCAATTATTTTTTATTTAATAAGTATCCACTAATCATCTTCTTTGAGTAAAATTTAAAACCAACAATAAGGATTTTTCCCCCTGTTTTCCCCGATTTCCGATTTTCCTATTGTTATGGAACATTTGTGAGACCTTTTTTTAAGCTCTTTGTTTTTTCTGTCCTGTATGAAAGTAATTTATTTAACCTATTCTGTACGGTGGTTTGTTTGTTTATTTGTTTGTTTGTTTTTCTCAAATCTTCTGTGCTTTAGCATATATGAAAGAAGGAAGTGGAGCTTGCCCTGAAAAGCATGTTTTCTTCAGGTTTCACAGAAAAGAAATTTAGCAATAAGTTTCTGATAGATCTAAAAGATTTGGTTTTAAGAAAACACTAGTATAGACATTAAAAGCTGCTTACTTAGTGCAAGTACTACATCTACCTTAAAATCTTAATTTTTTTTTCTTCTTAAAAAATGTGCCAATTGATTGGATGGTCTTCATTAAAGAAAAAAAAACAACCTAACATAGAGAACTTTCATGGTCTGTTGCTGTCGTTAAAGGCTTTGTAAATCCCTGTATTTGAAAAATGTTTGTTATAACATAGAGGAATATTCTAAGATTACCTCCCAGAGATGGCTGAATAATGCATTTCACTGACCATGATGATTTATCAGCATCTCTTTAGTCAGTTGGGTAAGTTTTGCTCCCTTTGCATAAAGAGAGTATTTCATACTTAAAATCTATAAAATCATAAAGGATCACCTATCTGATCCATTAGATACACCAAAATAATTTAATTCAATAGAGAACCTACAGACTGTTATGAATATACATACATGTGCAATAACACATTAAGTAATGACAATGTAAAAAAAAAAAAAGTCATATCTTCTAACAAATATCTTTTTGCAAATTTATTGTGTTTGCTTGAACTTGAGCTTTTTCATGTTTTAAGGCATATGTTTATATTGTAGCACATCTATTTACAAATGTTCCAACAAGGGACTTCCCTATCCTTATATATATTACTAAGCTGAAAAACTTACAGCCATGGTACTCTCAATGACATAAATTTAGTTGCAGAGGCAGCAATTCAATTTATAATTACACAACATATTCAAGAATTTTTGCTTGCAAGACTACACCATATATAATTAATATTATGGCATGTAAATATAAATGGATGGGAAAATTATTCTTTTAGATGCAGACAAATGGCAGACTACAATATGCGTAACTGCAGTGGAGATGATGTTTCTGAAAACCCTAAAACCTAGTGGAGGCAGAATATCATGGAGAAGCTTCAAAGAGAACTCACTAAAACTGAAAATATTGTCAGCCATATTTATTGTGTTGCATAAAAAGGAACTTGTCAGCACAATTCACAGCTGAACTAATCAATTCTGTATTAAGTTCGGCTTTTGCTGCTGACTGGGAAGCTGGGTTCTGAGTTGTCCTGGTTTTGGCTGGGATAGAGTTAATTTTCTTCCCAGTAGTGGGTATAGTGCTATGTTTTGGATTTAGGATAAGAATAATGTTGATAACACATTGATGTTTTGCTTGTTGCTAGGCAATGTATACACCAAGTCAAGGACTTTTCAGCTTCTCATGCCGTCCTGCCAGTGAGGAGGCTGGGGGTGCACAAGAAGCTGGGAGGGGACTTGGCCAGGACAGCTGACCCCAACTGGCCAAAGGGATATTCCATACCATACAACATCATGCTCAGTATAAAACCTGGAGGAAGATGGCTGGGGACTGGGTCTGTAGCTCAGGAACTAGCTGGGTATTGGTGGTCTGCGGGTGGTGAGCAATTGTGCTATGCATAATTTGTTTTGTATATTCTATTATTATGATTTTTTTTCCTTTTCTGTAATATTTAACTGTCTTTACCTCACCCCATGAATGGCTGTGTGATTGTTTTAGCTGCCTGCTGGATTAAACAAGAAAGAGTCAGAAAGGAAACTTAAGGGAACTATTGAAGATGCTAGCAAAACTTTAAACATTTATTGTGCTCAGTGATTTTGTCAGCACTATATACTCACAACTCTGTGGTGGTAAACACAACATAGCTACATTAGACTGTAGTTTGGTAAAAGGATTTAGTGCTACAAGAAGAGGAAAATTTAAGTAAAAAAGAATGGCAGCTTCTGTATAAGACAATTAACTCATCTTAACCTCATATACTAGAATAAGTTGCCAGAGCTGACAGTTTAAAAGGAAAAAAAAAATCCTCAGAAATGTTCTTTGTCTTTAAGAAAATGGTAAAAAAGCTGGTTGCTTTTCATTTGGGTTACAAATTTCCTGGGAAATTTTGATGTTTAGACATACTCCGCAGTGTCCAGCTACACATTTAAAAACCGCTGTTTAACATCAGGCACTGGGAAACATCTCTTTAAGAGCAGCATGCTATACTGCTTCTGCACAAAATGGTCCATGGTAATTATTAAGAGAAGAAGAAAACAGTGATGCTCAATGATTCATGGGGGTACTGTACACTGTAAAGATGGTTTGTAACCTGGTTTTTAAGATTTTTTTTTTTTTCCTACATTAAGGAATGGAAGGTACCAGTTTTTGGTATTTTAGCCTGAAATTACTCTTTGCACCAGACAATCTTGAGTAGAAATAAAGCAATACTTTATTCTACACTTTATGCACCAACAATTTAGAAACAAAGTCATAGCTACCTGTACCTTACATTAGCTTCAAATTTCTTTTCTTGTTTCATCCCACTAGCAAGTAGTCAGAATGATGACAAAGACTTCTAGAGGTTGGTACCTCGTCCTTATTTTTAACAAATAAATAAATAAATAAATACATTTTGTTTTATGTACAATTTCACTGAACAAGATCTGGATTTGAAAATTCATGTATCATGGTATGCACAGGTTAAAAACTCCTTCCTACAGATTCTCATAACTAAACTTGAATATTAGATCTGTCAGCTTTCTTGAAAGATTATTCACTACCACTTCTTATCTTTCAAAAGTGACCTTACCACTCCACTGTAAATGTCAGTTAGGCATAAGTTAGTAGATCTATCCCATCATGACTACAGATAAAAATTGTTGATAGCAGTCCTGGTAATTGACTGGGCTACAACAAATTTCTTATACTACATATTATCAAGGTGGGGAAGAGAAGACTCTAATGTTAGTTTTTCATGTTTGTATACTTTATATACTGAAATCTATATATGAATTGTACTACATAGTTACAAGATATACAAAACATTAGTTTAAATGTCTTTATGAGCTGTTGATCAAGACTAGAGACAATTGGCAAACAATTTCTGTGACAGTGAGTTTCAGGTCTAAAACTCTAGTCTAGCTTTTAAGAGACCCTCAAATCCTTAAAATGTCATCACTGAATAAAAAACTCATCTGGAAGTATGATACACAGTAAATGTGGAATTTGAAAAAGTGATGAAAGAAATATACTTTAAATCCTGTAAAACCTGGGGGGAAAAACCCTGAAGTATTAATTATTTCTATTAGCTTGCTAATGAGAAACCAAGTCATAGCAAAATCTGTTAAGCTCCACTTGGATTTTGAAATCAAGTCCGGAGGTCAGATCCATGATACCATTGTAATATCTATCCATTTTTCTATAGAGGGGGAAAAAAAATACTGGTTTTACATCTAGAATAATTTCAAATTTATTTGTTTCTGTGCTAGCGTCCTGTATCTATACCCTACCCACCCCACTCCCAGTTTTTCATCTGTCCTGACTGAAAATGCTACTAGCTACTGTACTGGTTAGCTGAATGATTTTGGTGTAAGGTTTCACCCATCAAATCTTTGGGATCCAAGCTGATGAGAAATCTCATACTCATAAGTAAGTCTAAATATAAAAGAAATTCCATTCTGTTCTGTAATATCTTTTCACATGCCATTATTGGCAATTAGACTGCAAATGATAGTCAGGTAAAATACTTATTGACATGTTAATCAATACTAGTGCCACAAGAGGATTTATAGGCAGGCAGAAGTGAGAGAGAAATCATTTCAGTGAAATGGGTTTTTTAGTTTGCAGATCTTAGCTTCAGGACAAAGACTTGGAGGAGTGACTTTAAGCAGATCAAGGAAGCTTTATCAAAGAGATAACAGACCCTGAACTTCTGCTCCCAGCTAAACTTCATGCTGTTTCTGAGAAGAAATTTTCTGGGGTATAAAAATCTTTCACTTGGTAATCTGATAAAGTCAGAAGACTGAAAATACAGGTTGGAGAAAGAGACAGGAGAATGGTAAGTAAAAATACTGACAATATGAAAACTTCATGGCACAGCCAAAGCCTGGAAAACCAAGTTGTTAATTCCTTTATTTTGCCTTCTAAAATGAACATGAAGATTTAATAGTTTGACATTAATTACAGGAAAAATATAGGTTATGCTTGATGGATTTTACTGAAATTAAAAGAAATAATATATGGAACGATAGGTTCTGATAGAGACAAATAACCAAGTAGTTGAGACCTTCCATACGTTATTTGTCCTCACCTGGACAAGAGCTGGAGTTTAGTTAGAATAATTCTTTGGAACACCTCCCAGCTCATTGAATAAAGCTTGAAAGAAGCACTATAGCTCTATTTTACAAAGGTTCATTCCTGCAAACACAAGTAATCTTACATATTTAAGAACCTGTGCAGTTTTAACAAGAAAGATCAACAGAAGAGCAAGCAATACTAAGGCAAACTGCTGTTCCCTTCCCCTGCTTAGCCCTGAGAAGAGACTGTGCTCTTGCTGTGAAACAATGACAGAAATACACAATGCTTACGTGCACTCAGTGTACCTGAATATGATTCTGCCAAAATGACTTTTTTTTTTTTTTTTTCAAGTCAACAACATTAATTGTAATAAGAAAATAAGTTCTTCAATATCTGTTGTCGGAGTTTTTGAGAGGCCAGAATGACTTCAGGTAACATGAAAGAGTATTACTGAATGGAAAAAAAAAAGTATAACACATACAATGTTATATCCACTTCAAATGTACCAGAATTAGTGGAAAACATGCATTATAAATTAAATAGACACTGTATGACCTCAATCAGAAAGAAGCACAGAAAATATTCAATTTTAAAATTTACACTAATATTTTCAGAAACAAAGGGTCCTTACAAAAGTCATAGTGCTGTAGCTAGAAATAAGCTAGAATAATCACAGCTGCCATAGTAGCTCATATTGAAGTCAATATATTTGAACTTTCGATTTATAAAGTGAGAGTTCTCAGTATTCATTTTGTCTAGCTAGCAACCGACTCAGTACTGCCACAAATAAGTCTTGGCAAGATAAGAGGCATAATTTTTACTGTATCTTATTTGGATTGTGCTAAACACTTCTCTGTGTACACATTGAAAGGTAAAAGAAATTCTAAGTCATAAATGAATGAAGAATAAAAAAAAATGCCTTATATCTCAGACAGTGAGCACCTGTATATGTTATACAAACTGTTAAGCCATATGCTAGCAGTTAAGTGTTGGATCTAGAATTAAGTGAATCCTTTCACGTCTGTTTTAGAAATAGCTTCCAGATCCTTTCAAATTCATCTGATGTATTCTTTAAACCATAAATTATTCTCAGATATGCACAGTGGGTATTTCTGTAAAATTTGCAATTTATTGTTTCTTGCTTAACTCTGTCATGTCTGTGGGTGCCTGAAAAAGTTTTGGGTTTTTTTTTGGCTATCACAAAATAACTCGTTCACCACCTCAGGAACACATTTAGAATTTGAATAACGTGTTAATGCAAAACTACTAACTCTGAGGGTCTGTCATTGAGTAAGATACTTATTCATATAAGGGAGTTTCCAGGTAGATTTGTCTGAAATTTACTTTCTTTGATCCCTCTGAAATTTTTAGTGATTTTAATGCCTTTGAAAAATAAATGTGTAAGAAATCTTAGCTACACGAGTCTTAAAATTTTATCTTCTGAGTCTAGATATATACAATCATATATCAGCAAATCTCTTTGACTTTCCATTGAACAGTCTATGTGAGACTCTATTATCTGGGGATCATATAACTGCTTTCCAGATTTTTTTTTTTAATGTCCTTAATTCTACTGACTGAAATGCATACACCTTATAACTAATTTAGACTGAGATACAGACTTCAGTTATTTACCTGTGGTCAAATATCAGGACTTTTGTGCTTTGAGATTTTTGTTCAGAATTAGATGTCTGAAGTCTTGTTCCCCTGGTTTATTTGATTGTGTCTTCTTTAGGCATCTCAGTCTTTTTTGAATGGGACGTTCTGAGTCCTTTCTCTTGTTTTTGATGGGAATCTCATACTATTACAACCTTGAGTTATATCTTTTTACTCTGTAGTTTTTTCCATTAGATCTGCTCTCAAACTGATTTCTTATTTACATTTGGGCAAAATGTACGTAAAAAAATAAATTCAAATGGGTGTAAATACCACATCCAAAATTTATACTTAGGAAGTTCTCATCAATGACTGTTACCTAACTGGAAACATCTAAGCATGATATTCAAGTTACCATCACTTAATGATTAAAATGCAGTTTGTCAGAATTTTGAGGGTACCACCAGGCCTCATTCTCCCAGCCCAGCCTCCACCGGGTCTCCCCCACCCTGCCCATGGTCCAGGACCCCATGTCACCCCCCTGGGCCTGTGACCCCATGCCCCAGGGACAATGCAGTAGGGCAGGTCTCCAGCTGCCCACAGGCCTACCCTGCCCAGCTATGGACCCCACTGAGCTGGGCCTACCTACAGGCATAGGTTCCTATAGGTCCTGTCTTATGTCTGTCAGCCCCAGGCAGATGGTTTGGATATCTTCAAGTATTTCATAGGGTGTTAAACTCCCATGCTTAGGAAATGGAAATAAGCCCCTGATCAATACAATCATGAGTCCAGAAGGATATTCAGATAATGAAACTCTGTCTTAGGGTATGATAAATATGCCTGAATTCCACCTGCTATACTTATTAGATTTTCACTGAGTATAATAGAAACATAGACACCTACATTTAAGTGAGCCGAAATCCACTCCTGAACTTAGGAAGGGCTGGATTCAAGTACTAAACATTGCTATCTGGTATGGCATTAAGGCACACAGGTTGTTTGCAGGCATATTTGGGAGTAGCATTGGAGAGCTATGAGGGCAGAGGGAATCAAAACCAGACCAGCCTTCTCCAAGCTGCCTTTTCTGAAGCAGCGTGCAGGATGAGCTTTCTCCAGAACGTCCCCTACCTGGAGACAGGAGAGTCATTGGAGCACCCCAGAACAGAGGAAGGGACTGTTTGTAAATGCTGTGTGGATCTCATCAACGTTCCAGGCTTGAGCATATTTTATTTAGTGGAAGAGACGGACCCTTGGATTACCCCAAACTGAAGTTATCAGCCCAAGCCATTTAAACCTATGAAGAATGTGGGAAGAGCAGAAAAACAGCATGCCTCCATTCAGTGAGAAAGACTTTTTACACACTTGCAGAACTTATCTTCTTCAAAACTGCATAGCACGACCTAGCCTGTAAGACTGATTAATAAAATTTAGTTAAAGTGACACCTTGCTCATTCCTCCCTGTTATGCATTTAGCTTTCAAAAAGTACATGAGGTCAACAGGATTCTTTGCTGTGCACATGTCTAAATCTCTGATTTGATTTCATTTTTAAATAGAGAGGACAGTCTGGAATCTGAGCACATAAACAAGCCTCTGGGCCTGCCACTCTGAATGGACCAGTACCTGCAAAATTTGCAAGGAAAGCTTACAAAACAGTCACCTACTTCAGCAGATCTCAAGCCAGTATTATCTGATTGCAAAGCTACTAAATTCACATAGGTTTTAAGAGTAACAGAAATGATTCAGTAGTTAACGTTGGTAGTGACAAAAAGGGGGCAAACTCCTGTAAGCACATGGGTGCCATTTTAAAAAAAGTTGATGCACCACATTTTATAAATGGATATACACACATTGTTTACATGCAGTTCATAATAACTCATTGTCTTTTCTCTAGACAAAGTTGTAATATAATGAAGGAGATGATAGCTAAGTAGAATGGTCTTATTTAGCTTAGCTACAAGAATTGATTCCCATAGGAATGTAAAAAAAAATATGTTGAAGAATAAGAAGGGTATGTTCTCAAATAATTTTATATTAAATGTCCATTTGGCTTTTTAGGAACTTTATTTATGTGAAGCCCATGGGGTATCCAGCACAGACAATTTACTCTGACAGACGAAAAAAAACTAGTGTTTGAATATGATGAGAGAGTTCCTGTAACAGAGACCTTCTGCAAAGTGTTTAGCTTGCAGTTTAGAAGCCAAGAGAATGACTGTTACTGCATTATCAATCTAGCAACTACTGTAGCTTATGGCAGAAACTATTCAGTTTGGTGACTTAGATTAGTAAGTCTTATTTCATTAATTTTTCCACATTGAAAATAGTTAAATAAGAAAAGAAAAAAAAGAATGTGTTACTTGAAAGGCCCCACAGCTCATATAGCAGTCATATAAGATGAAACATAATATATTCTTGAAAAGCTATTTTGGTATTTGAAAATGAAACTGTTACATTATTGTGATTTAAGTAAACCTGAACTCTCTCAGCATCTGGCCTAGTAGCATGGAAGACTGAGCTGGGAACCATAGTCGTGACACTGAGTACTGCTTGTAAAGGAATACTAAAAGAAAAATTGTTTCTGTAGGCAAAACACTTACAATCCTATTATCTATTTTCCAGAATTTACTCTTCCAAAGTATCCTTCCCTTACTATTCCTCTTGTATGTCCTAACTTTTAGAACCTTATGCCAAATCATGTAATATGAAAATTTGTTATGTTCACAATGTTTGACTGGGAGAGGACATTATGATTTCCTTCAGAAATGGAGGAACAGATTGTAGAGAAGAAAGATCTTGCAAATAATTTCTACAAGAATTTAATTCTAATGTATGAGATCTTCATATCTCCTGCAGTATCTGAAATCTCTCCTCTGGATTCTATAGGCTCCTATGAAAATGTCAGACTTTCACAGGTGTTTGAAAGAACTCAAGAAGTATATCTCTCAAATAAGTCAAATTTCATTATTTATTAAGCCAGTGGCTCTACTGTAAAAATTACTTCTGCCTAGAGTATACAAGTTAGAAATTAAGACCACTTTCTTTGAAATTTTCTTCCCTTTATTTTTTTTTTTAATTTTTTTTTATTTTTTCCCCCTCTTACATGGAAAGGCTCAGGATGCTGCAGAAGACCATAACATAGCAAAGCCAGGTCAAAGGTACCTCTAGGTCTTGAAAAGTCAAGACAATGTACAGACACTCACTGTTAACTTTCTTTGTGCTACTCATGACTTCACAGATTTCATCATCAGCATCATCAGCATCATTTCTCTGTCTCTGCCTGCTTTTCACTTTTCCAGTGTAAAGATTCTGAGTCCCAAGTTCCTCCAAATTCTTCTTTGATGATGCCTTTGCTCCTCTTTGAACATTTCTCTGTTTTATTACATCCTTTTTGAAATGGAAGGACAAGAGCTATACAAAGTATTAAAGATCCACATGCAGCATGAATCTGCAGTGGCATTTTTTTCTTTGTTATCTGTCGTCTATCTTTCCTACAAACTCCTAAAATTCAGTTGATTTTTTTATTACTACTGAACACTAGATTGATCTTATCATACATTGTAACTTTTGGGATCTTGACCCTGAATAGCAGTAGTCAGCTCAGTGTTCATCACTGTATAAGGATTTATATATATGTATATATGTCATCACTAAAAAAAAATTATCTAAACTGAATTTCAGTGCTAATATGTGAATTCAATCAGGCTGTCATGTGAAATCAAAGTTATGCAAATATGCAGATGCTCTGAACTGGAACAAAGTGCTCAGTGGCATCCTTTTTCCATAATGGTAAAAAAGGACACTAACCACTTATCTCTGTACATTATCTATGTGTTATCTACATATCCACACATCCACACCAACAAAAAAGAAAAAAAAAGAAAAAAAAAAAAAAAAAAAGGACAAAAACCAAACAAACAGACAAACCTAAAAGCCAGAAATGATAACACATACTGTGAAACCAAGAGTCTGAGAGTGCTACAAAAACACTTTCACCATGGAATTGATTCATATTTCTTTCATTATTCAGTTAATTACATTGAAAAAAAAATGTTTTCTTAAAATTGAATCATAATCAAGTGTAAGATGACTTCCTATTTTTTTCAGTACCAAGTGACAGGGAATTCTAATCTTAGATGTACATGAATGGCATTCAATGTCAGCTAAGTCTTTTTTTTTTTTTTTTCCCTCTTCTAGTTTTGCCTAATTAAATCTGGGTGACATGACAAAGCAATTTCCCCAAGGGCTATCTGATGTCACATTTTTATCAGCATAATTTCATTGTACAGTGCAACTCATCTTCAGAGACAAAACAAGGCAATGCTAGGTTGTGACCCCAAGTCTATCCAAACCACCAATCCACTCCAGGGAAAGGAGAAAAAACAAATTAAAATTCTTAGTTGGTATAAATCTGGCAATCTATACAGAGTTATCTGTACTGACGTTAATGGACCATGATGACTTATACCAGCTAAAAAGCTAAGTTTCTTTTCCATGATGGTTCTTAGCTTGAACTGCAGATAATTAGTGTGAAAAATTATTTTAAACTCAAGTATTTATACAAACAGCAGTCCTAATTATCTATATTATATGATTATTCTTAAAAGTAGCTAGTAAGGGAATTTGCCTAAACAATGTTGCTCATTTTATTTTTGAAGAACTTGCTGATAATAGGGTTTTGTCCTTCTGGCCTTTAAAACTTTTGGTATCCTAGACTGATTTTCATTTCAGTCATTCTGATGTAAATGAAGAATAATTGCATTAAGTCACTGGAGCTACAGGACCACTGTACAATTCTAAATAATATTTAATAGTATATCTGGAGCAATCTGTTTGACCTAAGGATTATATTTAATATGTATTAATGAATAGATTAACCACAACTGGCAGCATGAAGTATTTCTGAGTGTATGTTTGCATTTTTCAGTGAGATACGTGTAGATCCTGTGATGTGATGTCTAGAAAGGATGGGCCTGGCTGGGGGAGATGAGGCTTGCCAATGCTGTCTTTGAATGCAAAGAAGAATAGCCCCTCCTTATACTCCAGGTGCAATGACTCCCTTAAGTGTGGAAGGAGAGGATCAAGGCAGGGAGAATGTGGTGATGCTTTTGGTCTGAATCACTTTTGGTCTGAAGCAGAATATGGCACTGAACCAGGAGCTAAAACAGGGTTTTTAAGCGTTTGATATGTGAGTTGCAATTCCCAATCAATTTTTCTGTGCTAACATGACTTTGTACTCATGTCAGTAATTTCCTGGTTGTCTAGGTGGAGGCTTGAGTTGTTTAAACATTTTGAGAAAGAGTGCTCAGAAAATGACCCTGGCCACCTTGGCTGTCAGTCAGGATCTGGCAGAATGGTTACTGTGCTTGTCTTCAAAAGAAATTGGTCCTTCTGTGGAGTGCTTTAGATGGAAATGGATAAACTGTTAGTCAATACAGACCAAAGCCAATTGCCTCTATGCTTTAAATATTAAAAAATGCCTGCTGGCTTGATCCACACGGGGACTTGCATGAGATTTAAGTATCTAACTATCTCTACATGTTTTTCTAATCCAGAACTGCTAACTCCTGCATCCCAACCCCCATTAGCTGCTGACTGACTGAAAATGTTTATTGTTACAGAACAGAGAGATCTCTAATATCAGAATCTCAGTGTGCCAGAAACATTTTACTTCCAATACTACAGAATAGGTATGCCTCTACTGTAATATCTACAGTCTGCTCCTTTGCATATCTTGTCTGCCAAGTCAGATCTGTCCTGTGTTTTTGGATGCTAATAAAACAGGCTTTTGATGAAAGAGAGACACTGAAAAGAGCCAGTAGTAGGAACAACTACAGAAGCATCCAACACAGCCTTTTTCGCATTCAGATTTATGCTTTGTTCCAGGCCACTGGTCTGTCTGGTACAAAATGTGCCACAGCTAAAGGAATATTTGGACTTAAAATTGCATATCCTGGATTCCAGTTTCCTGTTTGGGCTATCGTTGGTGGAATTTACTTTATCCAGTAAAGCATCCTATTACATCATAAGATATTCAATTATAAATCTCTTGTGATTCATACTGGCAAGGTTATTTTACTTTTCATGAAGCATTTTCATGAAGCAATTAGTGTTTGATTTCCAGGTTCAGATCCTTGCTTTTATGGTGGATAATATATTTAATCGAAGATCACTATATATGAGTGCTTATGTGTGTAAATAAATGAAAAGACAGGAATACATTTTAGGACTAAGGAGTGGAATTAAAATCCTACTTCTAGCTGCTCCTGTAATATTTTGGAAGAAATAAGTCGCCTTATGAAGGGATTGAGATATCAATTGCTGTCCTGCTCTTAAAGCCATGAATTCTGAGTACAGACAGAGCATACTGCATATTCTTAAGCCCAAGTATATTCTTAAGCCCAAAAGTCCTCTGTTCTGATTCGTTGTCTAAAAGTTAGCTGGTCATCCCAGTCAATGTTTCTCTCCAAAAGAGAGAAGTTGTCATTTTTAGGAAGTGATTCATCTCCTCATAAGACAAAAAGCTGAAACAGGACAGGTGAATTAGCTTCTGAATGTATCTATTTCTCTCTAGTGATTATAATGGGCAGATAGCTCAGGCATAAGGCAGATGAATTCCATCTCTACCGTTCCCTCTCGGTGAGTCTTGCAGCATGCAGGGTCTTGTTGCTTTCTTAACCAATTAACTCTTTCTATGCACTGGATACAAAGCCTGAATGTTTAGCCTGGATGTATAAAACCAAACTCCACCAGACAACTAGATGTCTAAAAACAAGGCGTGTAGTAACGTAGCCAAAGAAATCTTAAAAAGAAGGGGTAACTTACATTCAAAGAAAGTAGACAGGAAACGTTTGCAGAGAGATGGAAAACCTGCTGCAAAGGAGTTTTTTGTTTATTTACTTTAGGCTGGTCATCAAGTCCACCGAAGATTTAAAGAGCTAGAAAAGGGAATTAGAGAGCTCAGTTTGGTTTTATGCAATTAGCACTATATCCCCAAAGTAGACTACATTTGTACTGAAACAATACTGCAGAGCACAATATCATTTTGGAGGACTGTGGATTTGTTTCTGGAGCAGAGATGCGTTAGTAAGCACCTTCATAGAACAGTGCATAGTAAATAAAGAGAGGAAGCACAGGTCTGAAAAGTTTCATCTACAGGCAGCTGTTATGTCTGCTTTTAATTTCTAAGGTTCATAACTCAATTATAAAATTGTACCTGGTTTGCAGCTGAGTTTATATGGAAAGCATGCCCTGTTAAAAAGAACTCTATAATAACTGTTTATATTTGAAGTGCTAAAGGCTTGCTTTGTTTTTCAGTGTGAAAACTGGCCGGTCATTTCTGCCTTTGATATGTTTGATGCAGGGAAGGGTAGAGGAGATGAGAATAGTAGTTACTTTCTTTAAAACCAGTTTTTGCTAGTAGAAGGAAGGGCACAAGCAAAGAAATTTGGTATGGGAGAGGGCATACAACATGAAACAGGGCAAAAGTTATTCCTTACTTTCACCATAGACACAGAAATTTAGTTGGTAGGATAATATTTCCCTTCACCCTCCCTACAGTTCAAACTACTATGTCTGGAAATAAGGGCCAAAGGGTTTGGGGTTTTTTTTGTTTGTTTGTTTTTGGGGTTTTTTTTGGTTTTTTTTTGTCTTGAGATGGCTCTGTATACTGTGTCTGGGATGGAGTTAACCTTCATTGGAGCAGCCAGTATGGTGCTGTGTTTTGGATTGCTGACTCAGACAGTGTTATAACACATCAGTGTTTTGGTTATTGCTGAACAGGTAGGTTCCTATCCCTCTCCCATCCATACGAGGTGTGGGGGGAGTAAGTAGGCAGCTGTGTGGGTGCTTAACTGCTGGCTGTGGTCAACCTACCATGGAAAAGTTTCTAGCAGATAAATACTACTGTGGAATTAGCCAAAGCAGAATAGTTTCAAAGTAATTCAAGTAACATATATTGTCCCTTTATATTGAATGGAAAAAATAGAATATGAGTCATCTAATCTTTTCCAGATTTCTATACTAACATGAGATGAATCACACACTCAAAATCTGTTTCTTACTATTTAGTCAGATGAATTCCATGCTTCATGTCAGTAAGTGAGAACTGGTTTCAGTGAAGGTTCAGCTAAGCAAGAAACTTAAACATAAGAGATTTATCATGGCAAGAAGAACAAAGTACGTAACTGTGGGATGACTTGGTTTGGCTTGGAGAACTGGAAAGCTGACAACATTAATGCACACCAGAATAAGGTTTCATTTTGGGAATATGTATTTACTAATTAGCAGTAAGCCCACATATTTCATAGTTTCCTGCTATGTGACAGCCAGACCGATGCCTGCAGGGATGAGAGTATCCCCCTGTGGGTGGGATAGAAAAAGTATCGGGTTTGCATGGCAAGGTTTTGGTAGTGGCAGGGGGCTACAGGGGTGGCTTCTGTGAGAAGGTGCCCAAAGGTTCCCCTGTGTCTGACAGAGCCAATGCCAGCTGGCTCCAAGACAGACCCACTGCTGGCCAAGGCCAAGCCCATCAGCTACAGTGGCAGAACCTCTGAGGTAACATGGTCAAGAAGGGGGAAAAATGCGCAATGACAATTGCAGCCAGAGGACTGAGAATATGTGAGAGAAGCAACCCTGCAGACACTAGGTCAGTGCAGAAGGAGGGGGAGGAGGTGTTCCAAGCACCAGAGCAGAGATTGCCCTGTAACCTGTGGAGAAAACCATGGTGAGGCAGGCTGTGCCCCTGCAGCCAATGAAGGATGATGGTAGAGCAGATATCCACCTGCAGCCCATGAAGGACCCCACGCCAGAGCAGGTGGATGCACCCGAATGAGGTTGTGACCCCATGGGGGACCCACCCTAGAGCAGTCTGTTCCTGAAGGTCTGCACCCCATGGAAGGGACTCATGCTGAAGCAGTTAATGAAGAGCTGCAGCCCATGGGAAGGACTCACGTTGGAGAAGTTCGTGAAGGACTGTCTCCCCTGGGAGGTACCCCACACTGGAGCAGGGAAGAGTATAAGGAGTCCTCCTCCTGAGGAGGAAGGAGCAGCAGAGACAATGTGTGATGAACTGACCACAACCCCCATTCCCCGTCTCCCTGTACTGCTGGGGAGGGGGGAGGAGGTTGAGAAATTGGGAGTAAAGTTGAGCCCAGGAAGAAGGGAGGGCTGGAGTTTTTAAGATTTGGTTTTGTTTCTCATTACCCTGCTCTGATTTGATTGGTAAGAAATTAAATTGATTATTTTTTTCCCAAGTTGAGTCTGTTGTACCCATGACGGTAATTGGTGAGTGATCTCTCCCTGTCCTTATCTCGACTCCTGAGCCTTTTGTTATATTTTCTGTCCCCTGTCCAGCTGAGGAGGGCAGTGATAGAGTGGCTTTGGGGGGCACCTAGACTCCAGCCACAGTCAACCCACCACATAAAATTATGTTAAAAAAAATTAAGAATGAATTAATGGGGTCATTCAAACCAGATATTGCATTCACAAAACTTGAATGGGAAAATGCAAGTATGTAGAAGCAGGTGACTCTGGAGGATGGAAGCTGTAAATGACAGCTGAGGTGACATAAAATAAAACAGATTTCAACTAAAGACTCCTGTAAGAAGCAAGAACTGATTTCTAATGCAGCAGAACAGAATATTCAGCAGATAAACTTGCTGTACAGTTATGGGACACAGTCTTAATAACAGACATTTGAGCAATTCTGGAAAAAGGTGAGTGTCAAGAAGGCTAAAAGGGAAAAAGAAAGAACAACAAGAAATTATAAGAGTTTAGGCAAAAAACAAACAGTATATTTAACAGATGTTTTAAAGCAGAATCAATTGAATATCATCTCAGTATGTAGGAATCAATTAAAATTGTGTTCCATTTAATTCTTTAAATGTTTGATGTTTCATGGAGAGCCACAACATCTGTAATATATTAATGACAAAATCAGTTCCTCTAATTAAAAGTTAATTTAAGTTCATTAAGATTGTACTTTTTAAAAGAAGCCTATAATTATTTTAATAAGATGATATGGGGGAAAATCTATTTCAGTACCTTGGCTATATTCAAACTGAAATGAAGTCAACAGCTGCAGGCATAGCATGAAATATTATATAGCTCAACATGCTAATTAAATTATAATCGCTATTGCTAAACAAAAGGTTGATTACAGAACAGGAGAATAATGTTGTGGAAAAGTACACCAAAGCTCTGTAAACAGATCTGTACTTAAATATTGCAAATGTAAGGAGCAGGTAGATGAAATGTCAGAGAGTCATACAGAAATTAAAGCATATTTAAAAATAATCCTATTTGCTTTGTATAGTCTGTGTCTGGGAGTAATAAAATTCCATGCCATAGCAGAATTCATCTATTTTCAGCAGAAGTAATACATAGCAGACAACTTTTTCATCTGAGCATTTCTGGCCAGCTTCATAGTCAATGTTCTATGCTCTTTGCCTTCTAAATGCAATTGAATGGTCCTTACTTTCCTCCTGAATTCCCTCATCAATCCTGTATAATAACGTCTGCCAATGCACTCTTCCATTTCAACCATTCTCATACGAAGTCGGTGGCGCAATAAACAGACTGCACTCCTTGACTTCTGAGTACTCAGCTATAAGAATAATAGAATTACTTTACTGTTTCAGACCAAATGTTTAGGTTGTCTAGACCTCCACACGGACCAGAAACAGATGCTTAAGGAAGTGTAAAACAATACAATATTTACCGTGAAATGCTAATTTCATCACAATTCTGCACTCTTATTTAGAATAGAATAGTACCTTAATGATGGAATATGGAAAAGGAGTGAGAGCTTCTGCTTTACTTTCTATTGTCCATGCAAATTCATAATGTTGGTGGTTTTTTTTCACTGAGCCAAATTCTGCACTCAGGTATGCATACATGATTTCTTTTTACTGCAATGGAAATTGTCCATCTGTATCTTCAAGTTGATTTTGTCCCATTGATTTTTCTTGACATTTTGTGTAAGCCTACAGAAAAAAAGCAATAAACTTGAATGTGAGAAAACCTGTGAATTTATTGACAGTATGAAGCTTAGAAGTATTCAAAGCAATTTTCCATGTTAGCAATTATTTTTAAGAGAGAGTGCTCTTTGAATGCTATTTGACTAGCTGCTTTTATTTTGAGGAAGTGGAAGCCATGGAAACCCATTTTTAAGATGACTGATAAACAAGTTGTGTTAGAGCAAGCTACAACATTCTAGCAATAACTGTCAGTTACAATGAAATACTTCCAAGATGATTACTGAAAAATAAATCTTCTTTTGAGAGCATCAGTAAGTTCAAATCAATAAGTTGTTTGGTTTGTTTATTTGTTTGTTTGTTTTAAATAATAAATGAGCCTAAAACTTGTCAGTATGTTTTAAATACAGAGATATGAAGTATCTTGGAAATACTTGTGTTATTCATGGCTCCATGGTAGCGCAAGTTTTATTTTCTATTCTTTAAAATTTTCTTCTATGTTGATTAACTTATTTGCAAATATATACACTTAAATTAGAATACATAAGGTACATGATATTCTTAATGAAAGGAGTTACATAATCGAGTATTAATTTTGCTTAATTTCCCCTCAGATAATCTGCAGCAGTGAGATTTTCTCTTCTTTCTCTACACACTGAGGCTGCAGAGAGGAGGACTAGATTAAGTTACACCAAACACTTTCATTGTTTTCTGTGAAATTTCCTATTGTTTCTTCCTATTATTTCCACTTGTTCTAGATAACAATAGTATGTCTACAGAAATGAATACAAGGAGAAGAAATCCATGGAAAAAAATCTGGGTATTGGAGTGAAACCTAAGTGAGGAGAAACATCTTGTATAGGCATTAGAGAGGAAAGAAATGGAAGAGAACAGACTATCAAGGGAGAGTCAGTTTTATAGAGAAGGAAGACAAAAGTGGAAAAGGGATGGATGTAGACCACCATCAGGTTAAGAGTTCACATCTTTTTACCTCTTGTTGGTTTTCACTGTACTATGGTATGTTTATTTATGTGTTTTTGGTGGTCTATATTAACCCCTCCCCAGTATTCTGTAGGCTTCTGAAATCCAAGAATTACATGAGAAAGGAATTCTTATTGTCATTTGAATAATCAGGAAATACTTTCATTTCTTACAGTAATGCTTCTATATTCCTTCATCCTTATTCTTACAGCCTTACATATGCTGAAACCTCACAAGGAGGTGAGGATTTCTAATTATGCACTTAGATTCCTCACCACTCATTTTCTATTGATTTTGACATCATCTTATTTTTACTTAGGGAATGTCATCACCACTTTGCCATTTGTATTCAATATTGCTGAACTTCAAATTTTATAACTTAAATTAAATTTGAATTTTAAAAATGATTCTTTGCTGTTACTGGATTTTTTTTCTATTTGTTGTTACTGGAAGTTATAGGAGAAGCTGAGAAAGAGCATAACACTTTAATTCAGAAGTGGTATGCCATGGACCTTTGTTGCACATGGAGTTTAGACTGGTTTCCTGTAGATGGTTTTAAAACTAATTTATTTACTGTGATGGAAACCATAATATGGGCACCTTCCATTTTAATTGAGAATGTCTTTTCTGCATTTAATCCAAATGGAATGAAAATAAAAGTTTCTATTTCACAAATATCTGCTTGGACAGTTCTTACAATTATTTATGGTAAGACTATTTATTTGCAATAGGACTATTTATTCCACTATACTTGTGCCAGTCTTACACTTGATATCCACTTATTTTTTCTCAACTGCCTTTTAATTTTTTCTGGTTTTCTCCATTGGTTTTCTTTTGAATTTTTCCAAATATTTTGAACACATTAATTATGTTTCACAGCATCTCTTTGACATACATAAAGACTATGTAGAAGTAATGTAGTTGATTACTGAAATTCAGCCTACAGTAATGTGATATCTACAGCTGACTAAATAAGGTATGCAAGAGAATTATTTAGCAATTTAGGGAAGGAACTGAAAAAAATTGAATAGAACTCCCAGAGGGTTTTTAGGCATATAGGTTGCCATTTAGCAAATTAGAATTCAGTTAACACAACACCATTGCTATAAAAAATGTTACAGAATCTATGATAGTCACCTGGTATAATATTAGGTGAATAACACTTAGGTGAATCCTCCCAGGTATTATTAGCTATGTTCCTATGGCACCTTTTTTTTTTGTCATCCTATTCTGTCAACAGATGTAATCATGTGTCTGGAGCTGTTTTGCTCACCCTTACTTACCTGCTTGCCCAGAAAGGCTTTGAGCTCCCTTAGATCAGGCACTATACCTGACAGTCTTCCCCCACTCCTAATATCCTATGAATTAGAAATGCTTTTACGTCTTTGTGTCTTTTTCTATTCTCATTTCTACAGGTGTTAACCAGCTTTAACCTCACTGGTGTTGAGGAAGTGTGTATAGCATAAAGATACTAGTTACGATAAGAGACTAACCAAGTAACCAATCTAAAAAGAAAGGAAGCACAACAATCACAGGATCACAGAATGGTAAGGGTTTGAAGGGGTCTCTGGAGATCGTCTAGTCCAACTCCCTGCTAGAGCAGGATCACCAAGAGCAGGTTGCACAGGATCGTGTCCGGGTGGGTTTTGAATATCTCCAGAGAAGGAGACTCCACAACTTCTCTGGGCAGCCTGTTCCAGTGCTCGGTCACCCTCACAGTGAAGAAGTTTTTCCTCATGTTGAGATGGAACACCCTGTGTTCCAGTTTGTGTCCATTGCCCCTTGTCCTGTCACTGGGCACCATAGAGAAGAGTCTGGGCCCTTCATCTAGACACCCACCCTTTAGATATTTATAAGGACTAATAAGATCTCTTCTTTTCTCCAGGCTAAACAGACCCAGCTCTCTCAGCCTTTCCTCATAAGAGAGATACTCCAGTCTCCTAATCATCTTTGTAGCCCTCTGCTGGACTCTCCCCATTAGCTCCTTGTCTTTCTTGAACTGGGGAGCCCAGAACTGGACACAATATTCCAGATGTGGCCTCACCGGGGCAGAGTAGAGGAGGAGGATAACCTCCCTCAACCTACTGGCCACACTCTTCTTAATGCACCCCAGGGTATATTGGCCTTCTTGGCCATGAGGGCACATTACTGGCTCATTCAGAGCCTGTTTTCCACCAGGACTCCCAGGTCTTCTCGGCAGAATAACCCCAGGCACCAGTACAGGTTAGGGGCTGACCTGGTGCCAGGGGTTATTCTTCCCTAGGTGCAGGACCCTGCACTTGTCCTTGTTGAATTTCATTTGGTTCCTCTCCACCCAATTCTTTAGTCTGTCCAGGTCCCACTGAATGGCAGCGCAGCCTTCCAGTTTAGTATCATCAGCAAATTTGCTGAGACTACACTCTTTCCCCTTGTCCAGGTTGTTGATTAATATGTTGAATAACACAGGATTCAGTACCCTGGGGCACTCTGCTAGCTACAGGCCTCCAACTAGATTCTGTGCCACTTATCACAACCCTCTGGACTCTACCATTCAGCTAGTTCTTGATCCACCTCACTGTCCAGTCATCTAACCCACACTTCCTAAGCTTGCTTATTGAGGGTGTTATGGGATACAGTGCTAAAAGCCTTGCTGAAGTTCAAGACAGACAAATCTATTGCCCTCATCCACCCAGCCAGTCATGCTACCATAGATTGATCAGGCAGGATTTCCCGCTGGTGAATCCATGTTGACCACTCCTGATTACCTTCTTTTCCTCCACATACTTATTTATGACCCCCTAGCATGAGCTGTTCCATCACCTTTCCAGGGATGGAGGTGAGGCTGACTGGAATTCCCAGGTCTTCCTTCTTGCCCTTTTTGAAGACATTGGCTTTCCTCCAGTCCTCAGGCACTTCTGTTTTCCGTGACCTTTCAAAGGTGATGGAGAATGGCATAGTAGTAACATCTGCCAGCTCTTTGAGCACTCGTGGGTGCATCCCATCAGGGCCCATGGATCTGTGGATGTCAAGAATGTCTAGATGTTCTCTAACCCTATCCTCCTTGACCAAATGTAGGTCTTCTTTCTCCAGGCTTTCTCTCCTACCTCCAGAGTCTGGGATTCCTGAGGGGAATGATTCACCTCATTCAGCAGTGGGCCCACGTTTTCCCTAGTCTTCCTTTTGCTGCTGATGTACTTGAAGAAGCACTTCTTGTTGTCTTTGACAGCCCTTGCCAGATTTAATTCCAAGTGGGCTTTAGCCTTCCCTGTTGCATCCCTACATACTCTGACTACATATATTCCTCCCAAACGGCCAGTCCCTTTTTCCACATTCTGTGAACTCCCTTCTTCCCTTTGAGGTTTTCTAGGAGCCCCTTGCTCATCCATGCAGGTCTCCTGCCTCATCCTTTGCTTGATTTCTTACTCTTTGGGATGCACTGATCTTGAACTTGGAGAAAGCGGTGCTTGAATATTGACCAGCTCTCTTGGACCCCCTTACCTTCCAGAGCACTAACGCATGGGATTGTCCCAGGCAGGTCTTTGAAGAGGCCAAAGGTAACTCTCCTGAAGTCCAGGGTTGTAATCCTACTTAGTGCCCTGCTCCTTCCACGCAGGATCCTGAACTCCACCATCTCATGGTCACTGCAGCCAAGGCTGCCCCCAGCCTTCACATCCCCAAACAATCCTCCTTTGTTTGTTAGTACAAGGTCCAACAGCACCTCTCTCCTCATGGGGTCCTTCACCACCTGTGTCAAAAGTTATCATCAATGCTCTGCAGGAACCTCCTGGACTGTGTGTGCCTGGCTGTGTTGCCTTTCCAGCAAATATGAGGTGTTGGATGCTTTGCACTGATTACAAAGGATAAAAAAAAAAAAA
>VXBL01004004.1:0-18768 GCA_013400195.1 Aramus guarauna | reverse complement strand
AAAAAAAAAAAAATCTTGTCTGTAGCAATACAGCTGACTGATGCTCTCTCTTACATTTTAAATTATAACTGTGGATGGAACCTGTCTACATTGTCTATGATGTCTGGAAAAATACGTAGGCATAATAATGTAATATGTGTACATTTCACTATAAATACTACACCTAATTGCATTTAAGAATTTTTTATTCCAGAAGATTGAAGAAGGTTTTAATGATAAGTTAAATTAATGTTAAGCATCACTTCTTTCAGGTTATGAGAATCATGAGTCTAATAGTATGTTTTGATAAAAATAACGGAAAAGGGAAATTTTTGCAAGTAAAATAATTTTTTTTCTATCATGAAATGTAGAAGTAAATATCAATATATTCTGGGTTTACCACTAACAATTCTATTATCAGTGCAATTTTCATGTAAAAGTAATTGTGTTGATCAACCTTTAGCCTATCTAAATTCAGGCATTTAAATGATATACTTAAGTTAACATTCTAATTAAGCCATATGTTTCTCCTATGTAGTGTATTGGGTTTGCATGGCAAGGTTTTGGCAGCAGGGAGGGCTACAGGATTGGCTTCTGTGAGAAGATGCCCAAAGGTTCCCCAGTGTCCAACAGAGCCAATGCCAGCCGGCCACGAGACGGACCTGTCGTTGGCCAAGGCTGAGCCCATCAGCAACGGTGGTAGTGCCTCTGGGGTAACATGTTTAAGAAGTGGGGGGAAAAACCTGCACAACAACAATTGCAGCCAGAGAGAGGAGTGAGGATATGTGACAGAAGCAACCCTGCAGACACCAAGGTCAGTGAAGAAGGAGGAGGAGGAGGTGCTCCAGGCACCAGAGCAGAGATTCCCCTGCAGCCCATGGAGAAGACCATGGTGAGGCAAGCTGTACCCCTGCAGCCCATGGCTTCAGATTTAAATGAATCCTGACTGATCTTCTCTCTCCCTGTCTTTCCCTCCACTGGCTCTAAAGGTGGGCCTAAACTGAGTAACTTTATGACCCCACATAAGTCCCTAAAGTTTTGCGGGATTCATGCAGATCAAAAGCTAAATAGTAAAAAAGCCTACTGATAACAATAAAGAATTTAAAAATAGGAAAATTGATCTTGTGGTATTCTTGAAGCAGAGCAATCCTGAAAAAAAGACAGTGAGGATTTTGTAAAGACAAAGAATGGAATTATAGACTGACTACCATGAAATGGAGACTCATTTGTTTTAAAACAATACAGCAAAAATACATCTGTGTGTCACAGGAAAAAATACAGTGGATATGTAAAGCCTAACTTAAGTTTTGATTTGTTTCTTTTGTATTTATTAATCGCTTCCAGCCAGGAAACGATAATTCTGAAAAAAACAAACAAACACCCCCCCCAAAAACCAAAAAACCCAAACCTTTTAATTTTTTTCCTCTAAAAATATAGTGTATCTCTAGCTCCAGATGAAGGAAAAAAAGGCATGGGATCTTGAAAGTAAACATGTTACTCTGTAGTAAAAAAAAAAGAAAAAAGAAGTTTGGAGGAAGAAAAGTGAGCTAAAATGTATATAAAAAACATACTCATCAGAAAATGAGGGAGATAATTTATACAATAGGAGGATAATCCAGAATGCTTTAGAAAAATGTGTGAAAAGAGTAGAATAGCCCTCCTGAGAAAAAGTCAAAAGACAGCACTAAAATCAGCTATATGTATGTACTGATTAAGACACTAGGCAAGATGTCTTGTACAATACTGTCATATAGTCAAAACTGGACAAGCAAGAGATAAGAACTCATGTGCACTAAGCTTAAAACTTGGAGAACATCTAAGGCTGCAATTGTTTTGGGAGGATAAGAGCAGAATCAATCAGAAAGTACATCTTTTTTACTGAAGAGTGTAGCTGATTTGATTGTTGCTTCCCTCATTATTCTGTATGGAAGAAAAGAGAATAGGAAACCTATGAAACACAGATGACTTTGACACTTTAGGGACCTGGATGCTATCTCTAAGGCATCAGCTGATTATGGGTCCTGCTAACTTTACCATGTTAGGTCCTGATACTGTGCATCTACTGAAATCTACTGAAGGTAGTGGGCTTCCACACATGGTCATTTTAAGGACTGAGGTTATCAGAATTTTAATCTTGTGTTATACACAGATTACAATCCCAATGTTATAATTCCAATGCTGACATCTTTGCCAAAGTGATCTTTGGAACAGGATTTATTATGTTCTGTAGGAGCCCTAGATCATCTTCGCACTATTCCATGCAGCAAGTAGTAGTACACTTCTAGATGGATACTTGTGTTTCCATCATAGCATATCCTAATTCCCTGTGACTCTTCTGCTATCTTCATTCTGAGGTTTAAAGGAAAGATGGAAGCATTATGTTTACCAAATCTAACCTTCTAAAGATGAGATTTAACATAGAAATTGACCTACAATTTCTAAGATCCAAACTAAGAATGATGATGATAACATTTGTAAAAATAGAAAATTGTGTGTTCGATTGCAAACATTGTCACTAAATACTTTAAAAAGAGTTCTCATTCAGGTGCTCCAAGTAACATATAAATGTGCAACCAGATAATATTAGAGGGGAAAAAAAAAAGCCAAACAAAAAAACAACCTAGGAAGGTGTCATTACCACTCTCTCTAGTCCTGGTGCATGTATTCCAGCTGCACATGTGAAAAATACTAGAATTATATGTGAATTCAGAACAGAACTATAAGAAGTTCTAGACACAAGAAAACCTGCTTCATATAGACAGACAGTAAAACAAAATAATTTATCCAAATGAGGATAAAAAATTAATTTGATGACAAATATTTGTGAAGTAGCTGAAGCCAATGAGAGAAAGACAATTTATGGTGTTGCATATTTATTTTAATCAGCAACTTTGATATATATTTTTAACAGGCTGAAGAAAATACTGTAACTAAAATGGTCATAACTTTCTTCATTGGATAACCTGGGGAGCCAGCCCCAGATTGTCTAATTCATTCATGGTTGATAAAATAGTTCAATAACTTTCTGTAAATGTTTCTTATTTTAAACCAGTAAAAGAAGGTTGGAGTCTAGTTTTTCATGAGTGCATTCTATGATTTTGTCTTGTATATTCGTATCTGAGCTCCAAAGTTAGTGATTTTCATAGCAGTGCAACATAACTAGATTCTCTAGTGACTTTGGAAAGTGGGCAGTTTACCTAGAGGCCTTAAATAACTTTTTAAAAGCTTAACTGCAAGCATCCAGTGTAGAATCATAGTGAGAAATTATTATTTATGCTGTGTATTACTCTTTCAACCTATTGAACCTCTACCTCTTGAAAATGAATACAAACCCCAGTAACTTATTTGTTTATTGAGCTACTGCTGCATAGAAGCCCAACATGCTCAAATAATAAGTATTAATTAAACCACAGCACTTCTAGGGATGCATTGGAAGAGGCAGAAGTGTGACTGCACTTATCTGAAGAGAAAGTTTTGGTGTGTATCAACTTTCTGTTGGCCTGAGGAAGAAGGTGAATAACTCACATGGATGGATCTGAGGTTTGGCTTAGAGTGAGTGATTAGGGATATAGATGAAAATTAAACATTTGTAGCTTGTGGTAGACATGGAAAGGATATTTAAGCATGTTCTTATTCTTTGCATGAAAATACTCTTATTTTATGCATGGCTTTTGCTACTGAACCCAAACTAAATTTGACAGTTACTGTCAGTATTCATGTGGCTTTTCTATAGTAGCGTATCTAGTTATATTAGCAAAAAAAGCATGTTTTGGGGAAGTTTTGATATGATGACTTCCTAGGCATTTATCCTTTTTAAATACAAATGTCAAAATTCTGCATATTTAGCTCTGTTTTGCAGGTTTATGAATCCTGTAATTAAAATTTGTTTTCTAAAATACAGATTACCCTCTGTCAGGGTTCAGGCCCTGGCTCAGCAGGGCCCATGACTGGGCAGGGCAGGGCTGTGGGGAGCTGGACACGCTATGGGGACACTGACCCTGCGGCAGTGTCGCTGGGGCAGGGGCTTCCATGTGACGAGCACTCTGTAAGAGCACTGCTGTTTCCACACATTGGCTAATGTTTCAAGACGACATACTGCCTCCTGTAAAAAGGAACTTATTTGTGCCTGTTAACATTTTCATGTACTTGGACTCAACAGAATGTCTTAATGCAATAAATAGGTCAATAAATATACAAAAGTTTATTATTTTTAAATTGCTGTGTCTGGTCTTTTAAAACCACAGTGCCAAGACTTCAAAGAATGATAAATTATGCAGCAGTACACAGTGATGGATATGCATAGGTACTGTAATGACTGCTCATAGCATGTTACTTGTTTTGCTGGTTCCAAATTTTGACCTATGACATTAGTCATGCACAAACATTTATTATTTCAGACAATGAATGTTTTTTCTCCAACTAAGTCTTTCCTTCTGGGTTTAAGAAAGGCTACCCTCTTAAAATAGTCTTAGAGAACGTTTCTTTACTTCTTAAAATATCTTTAAAATTATACAAAAGCATCAGAGAAGATGATGGAGAATTAATTCTTACTTAAAAATAGAACAAGTCTATTTAAAATATGGAAATTATTCTCTATTTTTCTAATGGATGCCAATATGCATTCAAAATGACTAAAACTTCGAACACATCTCTCCATCACTTAGAGGAACAGAGAAAATCCTTGTTAAACATATTCTTCAGTACAGAAATAAGTAAAACAAACCATTCTCATAATATCTCAGTATGCTTTAAATCCTGGAAAGTCACTATGATTCTATAGCAGAAGCAGAACTCGCTTTCATGTATCATGGAATCATAGAATCATAGAATGGTTTGGGTTCAAAGGGACCTTTAATGGTCATCTAGTCCAATGCTCCTGCTATGGGCAGGGACATCTTCCACTAGATCAGGTTGCTCAGAGTCCTGTCCAACCTCACCTTGAATGTTTCCCGGGATGGGGCATCTACCACCTCTCTTGGAATCTTGTTCCAGTGTTTCACCACCCATGTATGTTCAGGAAAAGGATGGAGTCAGATATATAGCGATATTAACACAAGCCTGGCTTGTTAACAGCAAGGAAACCATTACAGTGGCAGAAAACTTCTACAAATAGTGGAAAAAGTGGCTTGGGTATGGAGATAGAGGCCCATGCAGTATGGACACAGATTTACCTCTAATATATTTGTGGACTGGATGCAGCTGGCAAAACATCTGGAAATAGCATATAATTCTTAGGAAACATGAGATATTTTGGTAGGTACAAGTAATTGGAGTGTGGTTCTTTTAGACAAAAGGCACAATCTGGTGTCAATTCCTAAAATTCAAAAATTTAGGACCATGCTAGTTGGAGAAAAGGGTATCCTTATTCAATCCAATTGATTGATGAAAAGCATAATTGCATTAGTGCATGGTCTAGGCCTTTCTGATTTTATTTGCTTGCCCNGCCCAGGAATTCCAACTAGGGAAAAAGGAAGAAATGAGGAATTTTTTTTCCTTTCTCTTTTTATGGAGGATTTTAGAAGAGTTGTTTAAAAATAAAAGAAACTAAAATGCAGTTATTTTCACTTTGTTTCTTTCTTACTATGAAAAATTTTCCACCCTTCTTTTTCTGGATCTAGTAAAGTGTCAGTGTGACTGTTTTTGCTACACATCTGAGGGCTAAATATGTGTTGCATTTAAAATCAGATTATAAATCTTTTTCAAGAGCTGGAAAATAAATGACAACCTAGGGTTTACAACAGCTGCTGTGGTTGAATAAACCATGAACTTTATATTATCAGGCGAATATCTCTGCTGAGGCTTTAGGCACATCTCAAAGCTGTAGGATATTAAAAAATAATTTGTTTTTTATTAACTGTGGCATCCTACTGAATAAATTAAAAGTAACTTTTGATGGATGATGTATAAAAGTTTTTGCTGTGCTTTAAAATGCCCGTGTATTTCTCTAAGATTGACAGGGTTACTTGCTACCTGGTTATCACATATTTCAGGTTAGTATCCATCATTTGTCCTATTAAAAATGAGAACTTAATTCCTCATTAGAGAACACCATTTCTGCTGGGTTTTTTTTCCTGAAAGTGCAGTCACCTGTTTATCTGTTGATTTTTCATAATTTTAATGCACAGATAATGGGGAGGCTTGTGCAAAAAGTTTTGTTGGGTTCCTGAGAACAGAGCAGAGGTACTGATGATGAATTTTCCATGCTCATTGCAGAATGTGGGAATGGTAGTGAAGAATGTAGGGAAAGAATATTGTACTTTTATTTGCTGAGGAAGTTGAACTTCCACTACAAGGTGAAATATTTATACAAGACAACTCAGTTGAAGTGATGTAAGGATTGGTTAGCTCTTGACTATCTTTCCAAAGATGTACCCTACTGTTAATTATCCAAAGCAATAAAATTTAGTTGGAGGTACCCAACCCAGAAATGAAAGAATAAAATACAAAAATCCACAGAGAGAAGGGAAATGCACCCTTGCTACAAAGCATAGGTACATACCATTTGCAGGTCTTTGGACCAGCTCTCACCTCCTATTACCATACTGTTAATATTCCTAATAGTATCTTACTACAGCCTGAAGTCATTGTAAGTATTGGAGCATTTGCTTTAATATTTTACTTGGACTAGAAAAAAAGATGGGTATGAGCAGCATCATGGACATACCTCTGTGAATCCTTTAAAAAAACAACAAATTTATTCTGGAAGAGAGGTCTATAGACAAAATATGCGATTAACCATGAACATTCTTTCAGTTCTCTCAGAAAGAAGTGGCAGAAGTGTCACTCAAACAAGAACAAGTGTCAACTGTTCTTGGGATCGGCAAATGGATGAATACTACATTCTTCAATATTCTGGTAGATTAAGTACATTTGTCAACAGCCTTATGATGTTGCTGTGTAACTTGTGAGGCACAGGTGAGGCCCTGTGTATATTTTTAGAAATACTTTACGACTCCTGCATAGTGGATGTGAGGTTTTTTTGTATTTACTTGATAGGTCATACACCTTCTGTTTCACAATTTTATACTGAGAGTACTTATTGAACTGTAGTGTATTAGTATTATATATGCTGTTACATTTTCAATGAAACTCTAGAAGCTGTTGTTTCAACAAAACAAAACTAGATATAAAGGGAATTTCTCTGTAATTCTCTCATGCAATTTGTGCAGTTTCTGGGCACTAAAGCTGTTTCTGTACAAAACATGAATTTCTTTGAGTCAAGTATGTATTCTTAAATATTTTCTATAGTGCACTACATAGCACAAGCAAGTATATACTTAGTTTTGGTTCTGAAAGATATATTTCTAGGATTAAGTGACAATGTACCTCTTTATATTAAGTCTTTGCAAGATAACCAGTATAGAAAAGACTAGCTAGCAGATTTTTTTTCCATGAATGTGTCCTCAACAGCTCAACTTTAAAAATAAGTAATGTTTTGGTTTTCTGTCATGATCTTTGCACTTTCATTTATTTCATAGTGTTACCAACTGATCATTCTTTCTTTTATCAGGCAAAACAGTGTCCAGAAGTTTGATTATTAAACACAGTTTTCAAACTCAACTTAATTTTTGAAGAAACACATTAGTTGGTCTACTGAAATCAAGAGAGCTCTTAGTGCTGAAGGAAATGAGAACACTGCAATTGAATCTCTCAGTTTTTATCACAAGAACAGTTCAGTTGCATCTCTCATTCATTTATTATCACATAAGAGATCTTCCAGTATCTAATTAAACCACTTGAGAATTAGCTATTTCTTCTATATTGACCGTACTGCACAGTACAACAGTCTGCAAGTTAGGTCCATGCAGTTCCATTCCTTGGAACATTTTGTGACAAAAGGAAGCCACAGTTCTGCTGACCTTTCATAATTATTTACCTGCTCCTGCATGTTGCTTGACGCAATTTAGATCTTCCTCTTTATGAAAATATCACCATTTGAGTTTTTCACTCAGTTGAGATTTCTAGTTCTTTTATTTTTTTTTAAGTGCTCAGCCAGAACTGTACAGACAACACTATGCTGTACTTTGTTACTATCTTTCTAAAACTAGAACTGTAGTAGCTTGTCCCTTTCTTACCATTTAACAGAGTCTTTCCTACTAGCCAGATGCTAGCTGTGAGTCCCATGCAAAGTGAATTAGTCACAGAAGAACTTGACATTTTCTGCCCTCACAAATTTGATCATGTCAGTTCAAGTAGTTCCACAGCATTTTGTTTCTGTGTATTCCAAGTGGTTTGTCAGTGTGTTACCAGGTTGTGTGTATCCACAAAAGCAAATACCAGTTTTAACCATCTCTAAGATTACCATCAGACTGAAAAACAAAGATGCATTTTTTGGCAACTAGCAACCTCCTCCGGCTCAATAATGCTCCATGGTTCTCTTGACAAAAAGCTATCTTGACCTCTATTTAGAAGCTGAAGTATATGTAACTGGAAGTGTTTAAGGCCAGGTTGGATGGGGCTTTGGGCAACGTGGTCTAGTGGAGGGTGTCCCTGCTCATGGCAGGGGGGTTGGAATTAGATGGTCTTTGAGGTCCCTTCCAATTCAAACCATTCCATGATTCTATGATTCTATGAACTGGCAAAGTATCCTTATCAGACTAAACTTCCCTTGGATACAAGCAAATTGAAATTGTGTATGACCACAAACATTTTTACTGAAGAGTAGGAAAGTAGTCACAAAGTAATGAAAATATAGCAAATGCACAATATAATGTCTTACCTTCCGGAAAATTTGGCCGTAATACTTTTAACCTCCATTCTATGTGACTGTGAAACTGCAGTGTAGCTTGCACCATCTCAGTATCATCTGTCCCTTCTTTATCACTTTCCTGAAAGTTGCAGAGGAGCCATTAAGATGTCCAAACTCGTCAGCCATTTGAGTATATTCTTCACAGTCAAATCACAGCTACCCAATTCTTCCTGGACCCCACTCCCCTTATTGTCCACACTACATAAATGTTAGCTCATTTTTGGCCATGTTCTTTGCAAAAAAATCTAGTTGCCTCTAAACCAGAACATGTATGTGGTGATGTGATCTAAAATCATCACTCTGATGGACTATACCATAGCCTTTACCTTAGTTGAACACTGTTTTGAAAACAAACTCGATGTATGCAATCAAGTACTATGCAGCATGGACCTTTGCATGAGCTCTAAAGGGGCTAGGCCTGAGAAATGTGGACAGAAGCCACTCTGCACCACTTGATCTAACGACCACCATCAGTCCTCCAGGTGGGTTCATTGCAGGTCTGATCACACACATTCACAACAAGGTAATTGAAAATAGAACAGGGAAGAGGAAGGCCAGAAAAGCAAAGAGCCTGTCAAAGTCCTGCCTGGTGGCTTGTCCCCTAGATTTAAGGTATCTACCTCAGACTGAGCCATTGGCACAGTGTCAGGTGTCCACATTTGAGCCACTTCCTCCCTGTACCTTTTGTTTTGTAGCTTTTTATTGTACCTATTTATTGTTTTCTAAATTAGATTTTCAGCTTAAGCCACCAATGGCATGACCATGTAGTCTCAGGCCAAGCTCTTGGGCTTTCTCCACCATCTAAGGCCAATTAGCAGTTGTCACCAGACTTCTTGTCACCCCTTTGGTCTGCTATCTCAAATGTGTTACATCAAGTGTGAAATCAGTACCAATTACACAACATTTGTCTATTTCTGCTTTGAAGGTTTTGGATTTGGATTAACCCAGTCAGTTAAATGTCATGACAAATGTTAAAGAGCAAGAGAAAAAGAGATCTGTAATACTGAGAAGACTAAGTTTTTAAAACAGGCTTCCAAACATGATGGTGGAAGGACAAAAAATGGGAAACTTAGCAGGTTTAAATATGAAGTGCATTATGTTATGGAATTGGCCATATGACATACTGTCTGCAGGAAAATAACTGAATTGAGAATGCTGTAAATTTCTTTTAATTCTATACTCTGTTGTTTGATGTAGTTTTAGAAAGACTTGTCAAGAGTACCTCATCAAGAATTCAGCTCCTTATAGAGACTCTCATGTCCTTCCCATGCAGACTCATGTGCAAATATTCTGGACCCACAGTTTATTTTCCTTTATGTATAACTTGTTAATATTTATGCAGTCTCAATGATAGTGTCTGTTTGACAGATTGCCTATCCTGGGGAGAAATATGTAGGGTTTATAGAATTACAGCACTGAGTCTCATTCTAGCTTCACACTTTATTCAGCCCTGGCACTTCCTTGGATCTCTGTGGGTTTTCCTTCAGCAGAGTGATAGTTTCTCTGTTTCATAGTTCAGTGTAAAATAGAATAGATCTCAAAACTGTTACTATTCTTGTTTTTCAGGAACATGAGCATTCTTTATGGTATGCTGCCCCATCATCTCTCTTTGAAGAGTCCTCATTTTATCTGCTGCCTCACTTCTATTGTGTAATATTTACTTGCAGATTTTTTTTTTAAAGTCTCACAACTATTGAAAGATATATATTTTTAGATTCAAGAAAAGATGTGTTTTCCTCCTCCACATACATTTTTTTGTGTGAAGAAAATGCTATGTAGGAAAACAAAAGGTAGAATTTGCTTTGAAAATATAAGATGTAAGGGAGGTAAAAATTCTTCCTAGATGTAAGATTATATAATAACTTCTGGTTAGGAAAGACTGGTTAAATGATTTTTTTCAGACAAAATTCCCAATTCTTCTCAAATCTGTTTGCAGACTCATTAAAAGTAAATTAATTTATGAATCTCATGAAATCAGAAAAATATAGAGTATTTAAGTATTTAACTTCTTTAGTATGGACTCAGTTAAGTTTTTCAGCAATTTCCCCTACAGAGTAGCAGAGGAGCACCAGATTGTTATTCGTGAGGGGTGCCAGTGACACCACTGATTATGTTCATCCTTATCCTTTCCCTGACAGGAACTGTCAAAAGTAGATATGGAAGGATTAGTGCAGACTCAGGCTACTTAACACGCCTTGTAGAAAAGTAAACAAAAAGTTAAGCAAGGAGATGCATGTTTTCAGTCACAGTTAATCCCCTAGGTCTTAAATCCCTACTGAAGTTGCTCATCAGCTTAAGTGCAAATGATTTGTGGAAATCCAGGCATGGAAAACAATGATTTTTTTACTAGATATATTTACTGCAGGAACTCCTTACTGTAAACTTACAACTTAATAACCCCCCTCCCCCCAGCAAATTATTTGAAATGTTGACAAAGTAATATAGGGATAATTTTATTTGCCATGCAAACAATGGTTAGTGAAAAAGCATGCTGTTTAGAACTTGCTGGAATAAGGATTCCCCTATTACAGAATGTAATAGATATTTTACTTTACACTTTATTTTACACTGCTTTCTGAATGTATCCACAAAATTTGTGAAAGAAGAATATTGTCACCACCCATTAATGCAGAATACTCTTGGTTTCTATCCCATTTTCTGCAACTTTTCATAATGGAGAAATCCAACATAAAGAGGTTTATTAAGAATATCATTTGGCCAAGCTGTTCTATGAAAATGCTCATCTCTTTCTGTTGATTTACCCCAATTAGTTGATTGAAATTAGGAGAACTGAATCAGAAAATAATTCTTTTAAACGTCAGCAATACTTTAACTGAAGATGTACAAGCAGAGTATCACATTATCTCCTTAGAGAATACAGGGTCAAATAGCACTTCTATCACGTTTAAATGTGAAACTTTCATCCTTTCATGTTCAATTTCTGCTTTTGTGTTCAACTTTTAAATTTAGGTTTAAACTTTGTGACAGTTAGAGAATAAAGAGATTATTACAAAAGGATACATACAGAAAACCTCTTTCAGTTTATTCCTTCTACAATGAGATTTTAAATTCCACTCGTAGACTCTGAAATTAGTCACAGTTCAAGTTCATCATTATAAACTGGAAACGGGATCACAGTTTTAACTGAGGGGCAGAAGGGCACGGCTTTCATAACACTGCCACATTTGCATTTGTATCATCATACTGTTAAACAATGTAAGGGCAGTAAATCATTGTTACAATGACACTCCTCTTTAATGGAGAGATTCTTTTTGTGGTAATAGATCCTTGCTTATTTTTAATACAAACCACTAGTCATATTTTATGTGCTAATGCACACCACACTAGTCAAGACATAAATCGTACTTTGTTTCACCTGTTCAGTAAATGTATTGTGCGCATTAAACATACTATGCATGTCAGCTCTTTAGTAAATGTATTGTGAATGCATTCATAGAAATCAGCATCTGTTTGCAAACAAATTCCTAACAGAACAGAGAAACAAAATTGTTAAATAGCTTATTTGCAGGAATGATACCACTATTGCAGTTGTAGTTTTTTTTATTCATTGTCTTTCATTTAACCGATTTTAAATAGTTTAAAGAATTAGCATGCAAATATTGATAATATGCTATCATAGAAATTTATCATAGATTGTGCAACAACTGCTTTTACTTTCCAAATTATTATAAATAATACTTTATATCGTGTAACATTACTTGCCCATGTGTTAATCTGGAAAATGCTAGCCTGCATGGGCTAAAAATATGCCATGCCCTGTGCTGATAGTAAAAAACATGGACAATTGTGTGTCATTGCTAAGGCCCGTGTCTGAGTCCTTTTTATTTTACTGGTGTATACTTAGCCTTCCTGAGAAGCTTCAAAAAAATCAGTAAAAAATTCCTTCCTCCCAGAAAGAGGAGAGAAAAAGATGACAAATCCTAAATACAAGAAGGTTGCACAGTTTCTCACAGTAAGTTAGGAACCAATGCTATAGCAAATTTAGTTTATAGGATGATAGAAAGTAACATTATTCAATTTGTGGATTATTTTAGTCATAATCATCCACAGAAAGGCTCAATATTCTATCTCTTCCAGGCTACTACACAAAGTCAACACATGTCCTGCTGATGTCATGTAATCATATGCAACAGCACTGGAGGCAGCAGGTTTCTAAGATACTGCCTTCTATTTGAGATAACAACTATACTGGAGTTGCGTAGCATCCCCATCAATTTGATCACGTTAAAGGTTTTTAATATTTTGCTTTAATAAAGGCAACTGTGTTAGAAAAATCAGCTTTGCTGACTTTAGAAGTGCTTGTCTTTATTGCCTGGCGGTCCTGGACCGTCCTAGGGACAGGCAATCCTTGTTAGCAAGCGTTGTGAATGTGTGGTCCCTTCTGTGATCATCCCACAGCAGTCATGATGCTTCAGTTTGTAGGAAGTGTTTTGAATAACTCCCCCGATTGTTTCCAGACTTCTAAATAAAAATTCTGATACTCAGATATAATCATATTTGCATTTAGCAAACCTCTGCAGGAACCAAACCTTTTAACTTGTCTTTCCCTTAAAATTTCTAAATTCAGTCCTTGTACTTGAGTTAAATAAGGAAAAAGGAAATAATTACAGAGTAAAAAACACAGAGAGGAAATGAGGCCTAATCTTACTTTTGATAAGGGTTCAAAACTAAATTGACTTCAATGAGAATTCTGCATGGAAAATGATTATAGATTTGGATCTCCAAGACTTCTACGTACAGAGAAGTTATTACATTCTGCCTGGGTTCTTCCAAGTTCCTAAAAACTGGAATCACAGATTGTAGCTAGTTTTCTCAGGAGGCCTTGTTATACCCCTGCTGTATTTCTCCAACCCTATTAACTCATGTACTTTTTTGTAATTCTACTAGAAAAACCAAAAGATTTTATGTTAAATAAAGTATCAATATTTAGCCTGCAGTAACGTAACTGAGTGTCGTGGTTTAATCCCAGCCGTAACTGAGCACTGTGCAGCTACTCACTCACCCCTCCCTTCCCAAGGAGATGGGGAAGAAAATGGAAGAAAACCCTCATGGGTTGAGATAATGAGTTTAATAGGATAACAAACAAAAAGAATAATAATAACAACAGCAATAACAATAGCAATAACAATAATAATAAAACAAGTGATGCATAAATGCAATTGCTCACCATATGCAGAAGGAATAAAAACAAACCAAGCAACCTGACGCCCAGTCTGTTTCCAAGCAGCGACCCCACCTCCCGACTAGCTTCCTCAGGTCTATCCAGAGCATGATCCTCTATGGTAGGGAATATCCTTCGGCCGTCTGGGTCAGTTGTCCTGGCTGTGCTCTCCCAGCTTCTTGTGCACCTGGCAGGGCCTGAGAAGCTGAAAAGTCCTTGGCTTAGTGTAGGCACTACAACTGCCTAGCAACAACTAAAAACATCAGTGTGTTATCAACATTATTCTCATCCTAAATCCAAATCACAGCACTAGATCAGCTACTAGAAAGGAAATTAACTGCATCTGAGCCAAAACCAGGACACTGAGAAAGCAGTTTAAAATGCTTGGGCCATGGACAATATAGCTTCCTATCTCTGACTTTCAATTATATTCATGGAAGTATGAAAAATAATGTGCCTGTTTTACCTTAATTGCAATGTGAATCATCAGAAAAAAGAAACAAAAAACCAAACCCAAACCCAACTCGTGTTATGTACTTATGTAATTAGTGAGTGATATAGAAATGATTTCATGTCTATCAAACATAACCACTAAGTTCAGTAATTGGCAAGAATATGTCAAACACATACTTTCAGGTTATCTAGTACTATGTAGTTACTGAATTGCTTCTATCATGTACTTAAGTGATTAAAAATTATTTCCTTTTAACATTGCTAAAATAGCACTTTGCACCCTGATGTATCTCACATTGTATATTATATTAAGCTTTTTGTTCTTTCTTTGATGATGACTAATGTGGCAACATTCACCCTTTCACATCATAAGACTTCAAGACTGAGAAGAGAGAAAGGAGGGGCTAATTCACAGCAACAAAGCTAGTCCCAATAGCTGAGTGATAAAGTGTTTTGACAGAATAGTTCAAAAGTCACAGTGAAGTAATTTTTCATTGCATGCTTTATGCTCTGTAACCTATCAACAAAAAAAGCCAGAAATCTTTAAGCCCATGTATGATAAATTGCCTTCAAGATATATACTTCATCACTGAAGCCAAATAAACTGTTAATACATTTCTAGATTAAGTAATACAAGCCTTCACGAAGACTAACTAACTTAAATTTAAACAGAAAGAAAAATTTAAAGACTATGATTATATCTGGAATTCTGACATTATACTGTATAGTGCCTTCCCAGCACAGTACCCATCCCTTTTTATCCTAACATTCAAGAGATTCTGTTTGCTGTTTATAAACCAAAACCAAGCTGAATCCCCCAGCAAAAACCTGATTTTAAGATTAACATAAAAGCAGAGAGAGAGCAAAGCAAGCACCAGATAGCAATCACTTTTTCAAAAACTTCAGATGAAAAAGTAGTCAGATGAGATGGAATTCTGCTACTTAAAAATGGTTATTTTTAATGCTATTCTAAGTGTCTATGGTATCTGAGGAATCCACATGGAGCCAACAGATATGTCATGGGTATCTGCCATATCTGGGGAGACCCCACACCCCTACAGAGTAGCAGCTAACTAGGCAGCCAAATATGTGAAGCCCTTTGGACAGCTATATCGAAAAACTCTGGTTAGATGACTGAACCACTCCCGTAGCGTCCCTAGGGCCCGGTGTCGTGGTGGAGATGGTAAACCTGGGCTGTGCCAGAGGAACCTCTGCAAGGCACAGTTCTCAGAGAACCCAAGTGCCTACTGAAACTCCAAAAAGGGGTGCAGCAGTTACACTGCTCCTGAAGATTTGTAACTGGCTCTGAAGGAGGGAGCTGAGTTCTGGCTTTAGAATAGTTGGTGTCCCAAGGGATAATGCTAAAAGTAATTTTAGTAATAAAAACATAGAAATAAATGTGGTGGCATTCTTTATGTTCTCTGTCAGTTTCATGCATATAAATATTGATCAAGGGCTGTCTGATGATTAATATCAGACACATAATAATTAAAAAGCTAATGCAGTGCTTCTGTAGGTTGACAAATTGGCAATATTCATGGTTGTAGTGCTCCATTTATTTACAGAGCAACACAAAGAGGAAATAGTATTGCAAGTTGCTTAACAGAAAGATATGTCAGTGCTAACACTGACTGTAAGGGTATACCTAATGCCTCCTTGAAATTGATTGTGGTTTTACTTTTTGTGGAGCAATTGTGCTGCAGGAATTGAATTTCAGCCACTGGTTTGTTTCACACAGATCACTGAACAGCAAGAAGGACATTTGAAAACAAATGATTCTATAGTCGAGAACCAGTCCCTTGAGCTAACTGAGCTTTTGTGTTAGAATGAAGAGAGGAAACCAAGGAGTGGGAAGAAATGTTTAAAAGGATATGAAGGGCATAGCTTGGATGCCCTGTAATATTGGAGAATGGCACCCCAGGTGTGATTGTAAAACCTGCATCTGTGCTAGAGAAGTAACAAGTGCCTACTTCCAATAAGCTGGGAAGCTGTGTGTGTAAATGAAAAATAACATCTTAATGTTTGTACCAAACTAGTTACAACACGTGTACTCAAAGTGCTACAGCCTATACAGTAACTAGGACAGAACTGGATTTAAAAACAAACAAAGTACCAGAAACCTATATTTTATATTACATTTATGCTTTTCAAGGATGAGTTAAGGATCATTTTATATCTCACTCATTGCAGACCAATGGGAGTCAACTGCATTAAACTCCTGGCCAGACTATGGCTTTGTCCCTTATGCCATAATTTTTGGGACTAGTATAAGAGCAACTACATCATCTAGAAATTCACAGGTGCAGGAATTTCTCCTGTGCCTTATTGTGTGATAGTTATGGTTATTTTGAATTAGTGTAGTGACAGAAACCAAAGAAAATCCACATTCTGCAGGCTTCCCTTTGGGGTTGCCCATTTTGAGAAAGATATCATAAATGAGTTTTCTTCCCTGATTTCTTCTAATGCTATTTTTAGATCACAGCTTTGTCCTTTCAGAATTGACATGCTTATATTCAGAAGATACATCTACGCCATCCTTTCAAGGAAATCTAGTCTCATCCTACTTCTCATCTAACACTTCTAAGTGATAAGCCTGTGCAGAGGTTCTGTGTCAGTGATTAAGGGCACACGCCATAAGCAGTCTAATGCTGATCAAGATTAATTTCAGAAGTGAAAATAGTAACTCTCTTTGACTCTATAGAGGGCATTTTTCTTGTGTTGATTCTGATCGTCAGTTCCCAATGTAATCGAAGGCACATAGAATTCAGTGGTCTGGCATTTGTTGAATGAACAGACCAAAACCAAGGTGAAGGGGACCCTGTATCCTCGCCTTGCTAGGTAGAAGGCAGTAGCCTCAAAGGGAGGAGTGAATGGAAGCAAGTCCATGCTCGGTGTGGCATGCGAGCCTTCTCCTCCTCGTCCACCTTGCCTTCCCATGTACCCCTGTACAACAGGTATGAGGCTCAGGCTGTGGAAGGCCACTCAAAGGAGGATATGGGCAATAGTTGAGCTACACCAGAGGTAGCACCTAGGCCAGAAAGGCCTGCACCTTGTATCATGACCACCCCCACAAAGAAGAAAAGGCAGGTTATAGTTGTAGGCGACTCCCTTCTGAGGGGTACAGAGGACCCAATATGCAGGGCAGACCCTCCTCTCAGAGAAGTCTGCTGCCTCCCTGGGGCCCGTGTTAAGGACATCACCAGGAAACTCCCCAGCCTGGTACGACCCTCTGACTGCTACCCACTGCTGCTCCTCCATGTGGGTAGGGATGAAGCTGAGGCACGTAATGCAAAAGCAATCAAAAGGGACTTCAGAGTCTTGGGACAGTCACTAAGGGATTTGGAGCACCGGTAATATTTTCCTCCCTAATATTTTCCTCCCTCCTTCCAGCTGAGGGCAGCAATGTTGGGAGGAACAGGCAGACACAGTCTGTAAACACTTGGCTCCATGGCTGGTTGTCATCACCACAACTTTGAGTTTTTTGATAATGGGATGGCCTACACAGCATCAAGCTTGATGAACTCTGATGGAATTCACTTCTCTCAAAGGGGAAAGAGGATCTTTTCCCAGGAACTAGTGGGACTCATTGACAGAGCTTTAAACTAGGCTCAAAGGGGGAGGGGGATAATATCAGGCTTGCCTGCGATATGTTATGGGACGACAGGGCAAGGTTGGAGGGACAGTGTGCTGGTGAGGGCCCTCAGCCGATTGCTCAGAGACATGCTGGATGCACTGCAGCACGCTTGAAGCCTAGAGAAGACAAGCCAGGGGCTTCAGATGCAGCGGGAACCAATGGGGAAACACTACGAGAATACATCAAAAGAATTCCAGTCAATCCAGCCAGTAAGTCAGCCTCATCGGAGGCACAACTGAAATGCTTCTATGCAAACACACTTAGCATGGGGAATAAACAAGAGGAGATGGAGATGTGTGCATGCCTGCAAAGATACGACTTTACTGGCATCACAGAGACGAGGTGAGACGGCTCCTATGACTGGAGTCTTGGGATGGAAGGATACAGGCTCTTTAGGAAGGACAGGCAGGACAGAAGAGGAGGAGGTGTCACCCTCTATGTCAGTGACCAGCTGGAGTACATGGAGCTCCACCTGGGGATGGATGAGGAGCTGGCGGACAGCTTATGGGTCAGAATTAAAAGGAGCGCTGGGGCAGGGAACATCATAGCACAGGTCTGCTACAGGCCNCAAGGAGCTCCTGGGCAAAGTCAAACAAAAAAAGGAAGCCTACAGAGGGTGGAAGCAGGGGCAGGCAGCCTGGGAGGAATACAGAGAAACTGTCCAAGCAGCCAGGAATCAGGTTAGGAAAGCCAAAGCCCTGATAGAATTAAATCTGACTAGGGATGATAATCCATATCCTGATTACCAAGGATATGGAGAAGGCTGAGGTA
>VXBL01004003.1:25204-37338 GCA_013400195.1 Aramus guarauna | reverse complement strand
CCCTAAGACTAATAATAGCCTGCAAAAAAATCCAAGTCTGGAAACTCACAGGAGGATAAAACTGAAAATCAGGGCAGAGCTTCCTCCCCAGGGGAGCCTGTAGCCGTTGAGCTGGTGGAGGGACCAAGCAGGTGATGGAGAGGCAGCTCCGGAGAGGGGCTCCCTGCCCTCTGCCCCCCGGGACGCCTGCAGCCCCTCCTGCGTCGCTGCCTCGGCGGGGGTTAACCCCGACATCCCCACAGATTTCAGGTGCTTTAAAGCAAATGCAGGTACCGCTCGTCAGCCAGACCACTTGGCGCAGGACGAGGGCACCTGCGGTCGCAACGCCAGGGCTGTGCCACGGCAGACAAGCTGCCTGAAGCGACACGCACCGGCACCCAGCGCAGCCCCGGAGCAGCTCCGTGAGGGTCCTCAGAGCGGGAGCGGGGCTGTCCGCATCCTGCTCACAGCCGCACCGCACCTACCCCTGGTCCCTTCTCCTACAGATGAAGGCATCCCCAAGGCAGCCCAGAGGTGCAGGAGAGAACAACCCCTCAGTGCTGCTCAGCACAGGCTCAGCTCCCGCAACAGCACCGGATGGAGCCACGCAGGGCACGCGCAATGACTGGAGAACCAGCGCCTCACACCAAACCAGCGCCATGCCCACGAGAAGCTGAAGACATCAGCAGGACATGTTCACCGGCCTGGCAGTCCCACCACCCATGGGCTACAGCCTCCCGCTCCCAGAGGGGACGCGCTGAAGCCCAGGGCTGGGAGAGTCCTGCGCTCACCGAACGCGGGCTCTGCCTTCCCGGCGTCCCACCTCTCCCAGCACAACGGCTCTGCTGGAAACATCCAGGAGCTGACGATGCCTGCACGAGATGCGGACCCACTGTGGGGCGCAGACCCTGCGTGGGACAGGGACCCTCTGCGGCCAGGGGAAAGCCTCGCTCACAGAAGCCCTTTCAGCATCCTCACCTTCTGAGGAGGACAGGCGCACAGGACCAGCACAGGAGCTGCTCCGCACCAGCGACACCCTTCGGTGCTTGAACCGGGCTCTTTGGCTCAAGCAGAGGATTATCTGGCAGCTGTGGTGACTCTCTCCTAGGTTCAGCACCCGGCCCTTTGGGCTTTCAGGGCCTCTCACAACAGAGAGATCATTTTTACACCACCGCAGCTGAAACCCAGACTTGCCAGCGCCAGGGAGGGGCTGGGACCCGAAGCCACTGTTTAAGAAGCTGCTGAGCACACCCTGCCTGGCCGGGCAGCACGGAGGCTGCCGGCGTCCCTGCGCATCACCACTCGGTGCAGCTATTTGAAGGCATTTGCTGCAACCAGGTGGGGGGCAGAGCAGCTGGGGAGCAGTTCTGCGGGGCCTGAGCCCTCCCACCCGGCCCCCGGGACTCCTCCTCAGTGACGAAGGACACCACGGGCTCAAAGCGCAGAAGGAGGACAAGCCGGAACGTGGCGGCTCAGCGCTGACACCTCTGCGTTGGAAAGACGGCATCGTGGCCCAGCCCCGTTCGCTCGGTTTGGTGCGACCGAGACACGCTGCAGCCGTCAACGCAACGAAGCTAATAAGTTTGCTCTTTCCGGCTTCATCCTTCACGGAAGCAGAGGCATCCTCCGTCCCCAAGAAATGCTCATCCACCTCTGGCGTCCCCAGGGAGCCGTGCTCCCCAGAGCCAGCGGGGCTTTTTGGGCAGCTGCGGCAGGCAGCAACCCAATCCGGCAGGGCTCTGGCATGGGGGCTGCCCGAGCTCTGAAAAGCACATCTTTCACTGCGCCTGCAGAGGCGGCTGATTTAATGCTTCCCAATTTAGAGATTGTGTTCCGCAGAAGAAAACACACCAAAAAAAACCCAAAACCCCAAACCCACCAGAGCCCAAACCACACCAGAGCTCAGGCCGTCATACCTAAGGCGTTACGGCCCGGGTGTTACTACCCAGCCCTCCGATTACAGACGCAGCGCACGCTATTGTGTTTGCACAAACAAGAATGAGTTCCACATGGCAGGTAGGCGCGTTCCCTCCGCGCCGGCTGCCCCGGCTCTGCCGTACCTGCAGGGATGGAGGCTCCGGGGAGCCAGGCCGTGGCTGCTGCTCCTCCTCTCCCTGCTCTGCAGGTTCTTCGGTAGCTGAACACCCACGGTGCAGCTGACGCGCAGCAGGAGAGTCACAAACAACGGCGGGTAGAGTCCCAGCACTGCTGCCCCAGACTCCGGAGCAGACATGATCTCATACAAAGCACATGTGGCCTGGAGAGAGCGCGAGCGGGAGAAGAGGATTAGGAGGGGATCTCCCACACCACGCCGATATCTGTTAGTAAATAACCCGGCGAGGCAGCGAGAGGGTTTTTTTTTTTTTTTCTCTCCTTCCTGCAACCCTGAGTCTAACAAAGCATCGGCATCTACCCCCAGCGTAACCTCTCCGTATCGCACACGCAGCTCCGGCGGAGCTACAGCCGCGATTCAAAGCGCTGCTGGGTGTTTCCAGCTGGGGGAGGTTTGAAGTCTGTACCTGGGGAAGGAGAGCAGATCCAAGGGCTTCGGGTTTTATGGGCAGGAAGACAACGCACACACAGAGCCCTTCGCAGAGCCTTATTCCGGCCAATTTAAAAAGTCGTAATTACACAGCACAATATAGAGGGGTGTTAAAAACAGAGTGGGGAGGAGGGTTTGCTTTCAGTGCGGCTGATTCTGTACCATCTGCATTTGGTCCTTCAGAGGAGGAGGAAATTTTCACAGCTGCTTTACTGCTTAGAAAGCTGCCAAGCTGGGTTTATTTTTTCTGAAGGGATAAAATGCAAAGTGGTCTCCCTTGAGGATGGACACCTGAGAGGCTTTTTACGAGCCGGTGGATTAGCTCTAATAGGCATTACACAGCGATGCGTTATTTCCAGAGTCCACGCCTGGCACAAACTCCCGAGCCAAGGAAATGAAAAAAGCATTCCAGGTGTGGGTGGGGGAACGGCATCCTCCACGGGGCCGGGGCGGCAGCGGGACACTTACGGCCAGGGGCAGAGGGGTTGCGATGCGTTCGGATCCGCTCCCCAGCAGGAAGCACTTGCTCTCCTTGTACGGGACGTCCCTGTTCACCTTCTCCAGGAGCTGCTCCAGGATCTGCGAGGTGAGGGTGGGCTCGGTGGCCAGGGACCTCCACATGGCGCACGTGTGGCTAGAGGAGAGGAGGGAGGGAACGCTGTTTTGGCACCGGCTGCCGTCATTAACTCGCTCCCTCGTTTGAGGGGTGGCAAGCGTCAGCCCCCTCCCTACGCCAGGGAGCACCGGGGTCACGTCACCCGCCGTGCAGAAACACGGCAAGGAGCGTGTCACCGCCGGACAGGAGCCACCCGGCTCAGCAGCTCGGCTGCTGTGGCAGCCAGTGCCTCGCCATCGGCAAAGCCGGCACAGAGAGCGGGAGCCTGCAACGGCAAGCCCCGGCGGGAGAGCCGCCCTGGGTGGCTGACGGAGCTGCCTGGAGGGGAAGGCTGAAGGCAGAGGCTGTGCCGTGCGATCCTCACCCAGAGCCGCCCTGCAGCCCCAAATCCCCACGGCCCCTCCGCTACCAGCAGCCAGAGAGCTCCCGCCCTGCCCCGTGCGCTTGGCAAGCCTGGGTGCCGGCGGCAGGAACGGAGCAGCAGTTATGGTACAAGGAGGATAGGAACATCTGCTCGAGGTTCAGCCCGGGGCTGGCGCTGACATGGTCAGCAGCTCTGGGGTAGGTGGCCAGCTCCGTAAAGCGGCACTGAGCACCCCAGCCACGCTGGGCTCTCTGGGGCCGGCTTGGCCGGTTCCCGCTGCCAGCGCCTCTAAGCCCAGCAAACCCCTCGAAAGGCAGCCCAGGCAGCAAGCGACCGTGCTGATCCTCGAGTGCACAAAGGAAATTCCAGCAGGGTCTGATTACTGGCGTAAGGAGCCAAAAGATTATCTGCAGCTTAAGCGAAAGCTGCTCCGAAGCCCAGGCACCCTGAGAGCACGTGCAGGCGCCGGGCCACCGCGGCAGAGCGGGGCAGGACCTGTCAAAGGGCAGCGCGCTGCCCAGCAGGCTGGACACCACCACGCTCTTGTGCTGGGAAGCCAGGATGTAAACCGTCTGCTGGGCCGCCTTCCGGATGTGCTCCTCGTCCACCTCCTCCAGCTTGCTGTGGATGATGCTCATGATGTCAGGCACCTGAGGGAAGAGGAGACGGCGGCGTTCAGCTGAGGGCACGGCCGTGCCAAGCACTCGGGGTCACTGTCAGACGCTCCCCGCAGCCGGGACACGCGCGTCCCTTCCCCTTGACCACAGCCCGGGCGGGTAAGGGGACTTGAGGAGACAGCGCGGGTGGGCAGGCCATCAGGCAGGGCGGTTTCTCTTGCCGGCTGGAGGAGGTCTCCCCGCTCGCTGGGTGCCTGCAGACCCACAGACCTCTCGAAGTCGAGGATCCTTCCCCACCCTGCCACCCCGGAGATGACAAGGCCGCAGGGTGTTCCCAAGCCGAACCCCCCCCACCCCCCGAGCCCCGGCCTTCTGGCAAGGCACCGGCGCTAAGCCCCAGCCTGGGCCCGGGCACACCGTGAGGAGCTCAGCGAGCGAGTTCCTACGAGGAACTCGAGCTGAACGCGGGGAGACACCTCGGCACTCCCTGCAAGCTGTAAAACGCACGTTAAGACAAATAGGAAGTTCACGCGCAGACCAGGCCTGGCAGCAAATTCCCGAGATTAAGTGCAGAGCAGCCGAGCGCTCCGGCCGCAGCTGTGCTCAGGTCTGCCCCACGGACCCCGGGGCTTAGCATCAGTTCAGATTTCAGGATCTGAGCTGGACTGGATCTGACCAAGAGGTGAGTCATGTAAACTGGAGCAATCCCATGTAGGATAGAGGCTAAGAGGTAGCGAGCGGGACTTGAGCAGAAGCTCTAGCGCAAAAGAGAGCCCGAGGAGTAGCTGGAGACCCGGTGTTTCCAATTACTGCAAGAGAAAGGGGGAGCTTAGCCCTAAGGTAGTGGATTAGACAAAAAAGCCTTCTGTGTCCAGCACCTCTAAGCCCTGCAAGCATTCAGACTGTCTTCCCAGCCAGGAACCCTGGGCTCCCCCAGAGCTTGCAAAGGTTTCGCAGGGAGCCTGAGCCCTTCTGGTAAAGTGAGCTCCTCTGAACTCCTCAACTTGAGCGAGAGCCAGACCGGAGCCGGCCTCGCCAGCAGCCGCCGCCTCCTACCACACAGCAGCCGTCCCCGGCCCCGAGGATGGAGGAGGAGAGCGTGAGCACACGTGCCCATGGGAAACGAGGGAGGTCAGGAGCGACGGCCCCCCAAAAACCTTGGGGCAAGCGTTCCTCCCGGCCAGAAACGCAGCAGCTGCGTTCGGACAGGGGTCAGATGCCTCCCTTCTTCCATCCGGGCTGGATCCCTCCCTGTGCCGGGCATCACGTGCCAGCCAAGGGCTTTGCCCCTTCCTGGAGCATCCCTGCCGGTACCGGAGAAGCCCGTCGCTCCCAGCAATCCAGCTGCTGGAGCTGCGAGCAGGAACCACGCGGTTATCAGGCTACACGGGTGGGCAGAATGGGCGGCAGCACGACCGGGCCGGAGCTGCCTCTCCAGCGCTGCGTTGGGAGCTCGGGGCCGTGCCCAGGCCAAGCGGCAGCCTACCTTCTCCTGCAAGACGCCTCCGCGCTCCTTGAGGAGGGAGTTGATCATGACGGTGGCTGCTCGGGAACAGTTCTTATCGGGGTCCGCCAGCCCCTCGAACATGGCGAGCAGGAGGCTCATCAGCTGGTCCGGGGGGACGCGCTTCCCGATCACCTGCGGGGAGGGAAGCGGAGTGAAGCAGCGGGGCTGCGTGGGTCTCTGCAGAGCGCTGTCCCTTCGGCGACGCCGGCACGGCCCAGACGAAGGGGTCCCTGGGCAGCTTCGGCAAGACGCCATTCCTTGGCTCGGCGCCCTGCAGGACCATCAGCCAGGAGCCCAAACTGGTGGAAATGGAGGGGAGCCAGGGCCAGATCACAGCCCCGAGGGGGGTAAGAGGCCACCTGCCCCACCTGGTTGGCCAGTGTGGCCAGATAACCTGGGGCTCTCTCAGGAGGGGTTGGAACAACACCACCAAGCCCTGAACACTGCTCTGGCGACCACTCAACAGCTCAGAGGATGCTCCCCCAGGTCCCATCATGATCTCCAGACCTGAGGGTGGGATAAGCCGCTTGGTAGGGGAGCTAGTAGGGGGAATGTCCATTAGAGCCACAATATTTGAGGAATGGCAGCTTTTCTAGGACAAAAGAGATACTACCAGCTCCTCTACAGCTACCAGTCCTTCTGGAGCAACACTTGCAGAGCTCTTGGCATGGAAAACGGCCATCAAAGAGGAGCTGGACCGTGCAGCTCAAGAGCAGAGTGGTCACCCCTCCTCATCACTCAAATCACTGTGGTTTGGAGTCACGTCTAGACCCTTCGGGGTGTCAAGTACTGGCACTGAACAGCTTTACCAACACCGCTGCCATGCTGGGAGGCAGCTAGGAGCCCAGCAGCTCCTGAGCCAACCGCTCCCCGCTCCACAGGAAAGCACAGCTGGCAACAGGACCTCAAGGGCTTCCTGGGGCCAGCAGCTTCCACTGAGGAGCACAACGTACCCAAGTCTCCACCCTGGAGCGTGCGGGGCCCCAGGCAGGTCCCGCAGGGCAGAGCTGGACCACCTCCACCTTAGCTTTTGGATGACACGGACACAAACTATTTGCATTATCTACAGCAAAGCAAGTTTGCGACCCCGACGCTTGGGAGCGTTGATGGCAGGAGAGCTCAGGCTGCCCGTCAGAGCTCTGAGGGATGCACTGAGCCACAGCGCAGCCAGGCACGAGTCCCTGCTGGTGTCCTTTGTGCCCCCCGTGTCTGCACGGATGCCCATGTTGGGGCCCTCCTGCCCAAAGCGGGGACCAGCAGCTTCCCAGCGGGGCTGAGAGGCTCCGAGCATCCCCTGCCCAGGCCAGGGGAATTCTCCAGCTGGAGTAGAAGACCTCAATGGCTTGTTTCCTGGTGCAAGGCTGGGCTCCCCAGCAGCCTCCAGACCACGTGGCTGGTCCGGATAGATCATCAAGTCCTCTGCAGCTCCCGCTCCACAGCTCCACCACCCTGCAAAGCCCAGGGCCGTGCTGGATCTGCTCTCCACCTTACCATGGCAATGTTGTTGCAGGTATGGAAGAGAATGGTGAAGTCGGGCTCCTCCAGGCCTTTCTTCAGAGCTTTCAGCCCCTCCACCATCTCATCTCTGTAATCCCGGGCGAAGCCTGGATTCAGAGGGAGCATTCGGTGAACACCATTCCTCATTTTATACCCACGTGCTGCAGAGAGCTGGGTTTTACTCACGAGCTGGCTCAGCTTTCAGGAAGGAGCCAAGAAACCAAAGCTGCTGCCAAGGGCCAGAAGAGCTTGCCCTGCAAGGAGCCACACTGCTCCGCAGAGCAGGACCCGGACAAAGTCCTGGCACTGTAAGGACTGTGCTTGTTCAGTGCCTCCATCTGAAGAGGAGGACTGACCTCTCCTGGAGAGAGGGAGAACACCAGCCTGAGCAGCGGGCTCGGAAACCTGCTCGTCTGTGCTTGAGCGTTGGAGAGAGCCTCTGAAACCCAAAGGCTTCAGAGATGTTCTCCACCAGCCCTGCTTCTGCAGCAAACCGCGGTCACGGGTAACTCCTTTGGGATCGCGTACGTGGAGGGATGGGACCTGCACCCCTCTGCCCAGCCGCGGAGAAGAGGGCTCCTGCCGCTGGCACCGACCGCCCGAGCGGCGAAATCAGCCCGCACCGCACCGCCCACACACCCACCTTCGTAGCACAGCTGGATGTAGAGCAGGCAGTAGACACAGTCGATGGCGTGCTGGCGAACGCTGGCCAGGGAGTCCGAGCAGCGCGGGGAGAAGAGCGCGATCAGGACGCCGAGGTTGTAGAAGGGGATGACGGTCTGTAGGGATGACAAACACAGGCAACACTAGCAAGGAGAGCACGGGAGGGACGCGCACACGAGCCCCAGCAAGGCTGAGCGCAGCAGGAAGAGATGCTCGAGCACCGGGTTTACTTACGCTGACGTTCAGCTTGCTCAGGTAGAAATCCAGCAAGGCGGCGCTGACCTCCACCGCTCGCTGCCGCTCGTGTTCTTTGTTCGACTTGATCCAGGGGCCTAAATGCTACAGGGGAAGAAGCATGAGGAAGGAGAGCAGAAGCTCGGCTGCTTTGCCGTGCGCAGCCAAGCGACCTGTGGTGCACGTGTGGACCCCCCCAACTTATCCTGGCTCATCTCCAGGACAGCACTGGGTCTGTGCCTCCTGGGGAGGCTGTGTGTGCCTCCCCCCCGCTACCGGAGACCCCCTCATCAGCCACGTGCTGGCCACGCTCCTCGGGCAGCAGCAGCCGTGCCCAAAGGGGCAACCGCGGGCTGCCTCCCCTAGAGACCTTGACCCAACCAGGCAGCGTGAGCACCACGCCAGAGCAGCCGTGCCACACGCCCACACGCCCAGCCTCGGCAGGAGGGGGACTGGGCTCACACGGGCCCTCCCATCACACGGAGGGGCGAGCACCAGTCTCACCAATTCCCGCTCTGGGTCCAAAGCTGCCTCTGCCTCGTGACCTCTGGTCGGCAGGCAGGCACCTCGGCTTCCCCGCTTCCCCCCGAGAACCCACCGGAGCCAGCCTGCACCCACCGCAAACATGTCCTGCAGCCCGTGGGGGGTCAGGTTCCTCTGCAGGAGACTCTTCAGCAGGTCTTTAAGGGCACTGATGGTGTCACCATACAGCATCTAAGGGGAAAGAGTGATCACAGGCTATGCAAGCACTGCCCTGCACCCAGGCAGAGATCTCTCTGCACCTATTCTCAGCTGGTGCTGGGTGCCAAGCTGCAGCCACCTCCAGCTGGGCAGGAAACCCAGTTTGCAAAATCCACCTTCACGGGAAGGGCCAGGCACACGGCGGGAGTCAGTAGAGCGGTGGCCATGACCTGCGGGCCTGGCCAGCAGCTAGCCAGAGCCAAGCACGCAAGCACAGGCGCTCCAGTGCAGGCTTCCAGAGGGGAATTTGGTCCTTCTCCCACCTGGGAATAAATTCCAGGAGCCCAGTCTAAATGAGCCCTTTAAAGATGCTTACGGTTTCCTCCCAGGACTTATTTTGGGATAAACTCCAAAAAATAAAAGCTACAAAGCTTCGCAGGATGGAAAGGAAGGAGAAAAAGATTATTAACTGAGTCTCAGGCCAGATGCCTGCAAACACTAGCCAGGGACAGCCAGAGCCCCAGGCTCCGGCTCTGCAGCTCACCTGGAAGGAGCCGCAGCAGCGGCGGGCGGTACGGCGGAGCTCAGGGCTGCTCTGCAGCCACCCAGCAGCTGCAACAACTTCATTAGCAGCATGTTATTTTCATTCATTAAGCACTCAACCACAACTGAGAAGCAGCTGCAGCCTTTCAAAAGCTAGTTATGTAAAGGCCCCTTCTACCCTGCAGGGTTTCCAGGATCATTTGATTTTTCCCCTCGAGGGAGTTCACGCTCTTATTAGCAGCATTTGGACTTGCTGATAAGCTCGTATTTTCTCACTTGCTATCAGCGCACAGAAGGGCCAGGCTTTTTCAAGAGATAAGTGAGCAGAGCAAGCGGTGCAGCTTGCTTCCCCCGAGGTGCCCAGCTGAATTGAAAAACAGGCCTTTCCCACGGCTGAGCTGCTGCCCGGGCGACGCTGGGGCCACCGGACCCGATGGTCATGGGACCGTGAAGAGGCATCTGCGTGCTGCCCCGAAACCAATGTCCCAGAGCAGCCGTGACCACAGCTCCCGCACCTCACAACAAAGCCATATCGCTCTGACGGGTCACGAGTGACCCGACGTTTGCTCCGCATCGGCTTTGTGCTGCCAACGCTAGCTTGAGCGTGGGAGCAGCGGGGGCAAGTCCCCGCACCAGCCCACCGGCACCGGATCCCGCACCTCTTTGTGTAAGGTATCGCCTCCGTTCTCATCCCTCTCTGTCGGCGGCAGGGCAAGCACGCTAGCGAGGCAGGTATCAATCAGCTCAGTCCTGTCGGGGTCACTGAGGTGGGGCTCCAGGACGCTGATCCCGGGTTAAGGCAGCAACACGGATGCAATGAGCGCTACAAGTGCGCCTTTCGCCCGGGTACACAGGGAACAAGGATTTTAGCATGCATTCCTGCTGAGCAGACTCCATAGTAAGTGGCACCAGCTTTAATCGGAAGCAGGCAGAGCGTTCCCAGTATCTGTGTCGGGAGCTGTGACGTGCTGAGTATTTTTAACTGGAGCTCAGGAGTCATCTTTGCGTAACTGAGAGCACAGTGCCCTTGGCTCCGGTTTGTCCGAAGAACGTTTACCGCAGAGTCACACGAGCACTGAGCCCGGGCGCGCAGGGAAAGCCAGCTGGCCGTGCCAACCGCAGCCTCCAGTCCCGCTGCGTCTAGCACAGCTCTGTGAGAGTGTCCCCCGCGGGCGAGCACCTCGGCTCTGCCGTCAGACCCGCAAGGCAAACCGGGGAGCGGGGCCGGGCTCTGCGGGTGCAGCAGCGCAGCGAGCGCTGCCCTGCAAGCGGCATTGCCGCAGGGACGGGCACAGAGGAAGGATACACCAGGTACGTGCAGGTGATCATCGCCCGCTGGCGAACCGTCGTCCGCATCGCCTCCAGTGGTTCTGCCTTTATGAACTCCTGGAAGGCAGAACAAGGCGATGGTTACGGGCACATCCATAACCCCGCTCTGGGCATGGGCCGAGCTTTGGGGTGACTGCTGCCTCCAAGGCCAGGCTCCCCAAGACAGCGAGCCGGGAGCCAAACCGCACCACCCTGACGCCCCAAACGCTGCACAAGAACCCCACGCCTTGGGCAACGCGGCCGCGGAGATGCAGCAGCATCGCTCAACTGCAAGTCTGCTGTTTGCTCGCAGCAAGCCATCCTCCCATCGCTCAGCTCCCTCCCGAAGGGCAGGCACAGCCCGGTCTGCAGGTCCGCGGAGGTCAGCACCCTGCCCCGGCAGACGGGGCTCGGCAGGACACGCTCATACCCACCCTTCCCACACAGCTCCCAGACCGCAGCTCCGGAGACGGAGCAGCTACCCCTGTGCTTAACGCTCAGCGGCGCGGGTTGGGAACCTGCCCCGGTGCCCTCTGGGCCACCCCCCAGGGCTTGCTCTTACCACCATCTGGGCCACAAGCTCAGCTTTGCGGGAGAAGATGAAGTCCCCACACTTCACGCCGTTGTAGATGGCTTGGCTGATCATGCAGATGCTCCGGATGAGGCACAGCTTCAGGGTCAGGTCCTGAGAGCAGAACCCAGGGTGAGAAGCGAAGGCCAGGCTTACCACACAACCATACCCCATCACCCCACCCAGCACCGGTGGCCCTCCATGAAATCTGGTGCTCGGGCCGAGCCCAACAGCTCGGCTGGTGCTGTCAGCAGTGTGTGGGCTCCGCTCTCTGCTCTTTGTCCACGTTACAGGCTCTCTGGTGACCGGGGGAGCAGAAGGGCACCCTGTCCTGGCTGGCCACCCCCGTGTCACAGACTGCCGGACACCAGGAGCCTCTGCCCTGGCAGCACAGACCCTCAGGGCGTCCCCAGCCAGCGCCCCGAGCACACACACGCTCAAGGCAACTCCAGAAGTGGCCAGGAGCCTTTCCTGCTATGCAGCTTGGGGTCTAGGAGGGTCGACACGGGGTCGAGAGGAGGCACCTCAATTCAAAGTGTTCCCCTGGTCCCAGCCCTCGCCCCCAGCTCGCAGGCGAGCTCCTCGGGAGGGCAGGGAGCCAGGGGAGGGCTGGAGCAAGAAGGACCCCGGCTCGGGGGCCGGAGACGCTCTGCAGAAGCTGTTAGTGCCAGCAGGAGCCCAGAAGGAAAACGCATTAGTGGAGCCCAGAGGAGGAGTCCTTGGCCTGACAGTTCAACTTGACAAATGCCATTTTTCTTGTTCAGCCTTTAAAGAGGAAAGGGTAAAAATACAGCCCCTCGTTGCCCCCAGGACAGTAATCTAGGTTTTAATACGTGCCCATTGAATGATTGTTCCAGGGGGAAGCAGGAAAATCAGTTTAGTGGATTTGAGCAGAGCGGTGCGTTGCAGCTCGGTCTCTGGAGCCCCCAGGCTTCCCCAGCAAAGCACGTGTGCGGGGAGATGGAGGGGCTGCCCGACCGTGCCGTACCGGAGCCCTGGAGCGGCTCCGGGG
>VXBL01004003.1:0-25197 GCA_013400195.1 Aramus guarauna | reverse complement strand
GTACCGGAGCCCTGGAGCAGCTCCGGGGAGGGAAGCCCAGCCCTCGCACGGCTCGTCTTGCCACGAGTGCAAACCCAAAGGGGCTCATCCCCTCCCAGGGACGGCTCTGTGGGCTCCAGCAACCCAGAGCTCGCAGGAAAGGCACGGCTCCAGCGGAATGGCTGGAAGGCAACAGGGTCGGGTCTGTCCCTGGGCAGCCAGCTCGGCCGCAGGCACCCGTGGGAGGCCAGCACAGCCTTTGGTCAGCTCAGCGTCTCACCACGGCAGCACCCACCCGAGCCACACTTTCACCTATGGCTCCTGCCCTGCCAGAAAGGGTTTTTTCTCTTCCCCTCTGCTGTGAGTTTTAGCACTTTCAGATAACGGTTCAGCGCTGGGGGCTCAGGACAAGGAGCAGCAGCTCCCACGGGCCCCAGGGGCAGAGGGGTGCTGCTGGGAGCACAGCATGGGGCTGCTCTCAAGGGGAGCCCAGAGCGAGAGGCAGAGACAGCAGGAAAGAGCAGAGAGTAGTTCGGATTTAACGCCTCACACTGTACCTTGGTTTCTACCTTTATTCCCAGAACCTGAACAAGTGAGAAAACAAAACACGTTAGCAACGCACGAGCGAGCAGACTCCGCAGGGGCTGCCTGCGGGACCCTTCCGGCAGAGCATCCAGAGCAGCCTGCCTGCTCCAGCTCCCCCGGGTGTGCTCTCCCTCCCAGGGAGGATGGGGCGTCCCGGCGGCTTACCTTGGTGTTAAAGTACTGGAAGATGTTCTTCAGGATGTCAGCTTCGATCCTGGACAGCACCAGCTCCTTGGGCGCGTACACAGCTACGTATCCATAGCAGAGGATGAGAGTGCTCTTTATTTTCTCCACTTCGTTGTCGCTACGGTCCTGTTTCAGCAGATGAGAAAGTTAACGGGGAGGAAGCCAGGGCTGGCTCTTCCCAGGTCTCATGGGGTCGGCAGGCTCTGCCCGACCAGCCGAAGGTGCCCCCTTGAAGACAGGGCCCCTCCGAGCAGGTTTCGGACCTTCGCTTCCCTCTCTGTTGGTGGTGGCAGTGACCTCCAGAGCCCTGACAGAGCACCAGGCACCCGAGCGTGCGCTGCACTACCAGCACGGCTGTCCGAGGCACGAGCCCCAGTTCGCCATCGCGCGTTACCTGGTGGAGCCCTGCAGAGAAGTGCGTGAGCCCCAGCCTGGCCAGGTTAACCTGGTTAACCGCTGGTTAACTACCCTGCTAGATGTCAGCATCTGCTGCCTGTTAGCCAGCACTTCACCTGCGCCGTCCCAGGGAGCAGTTCGTGGCCGAGCCCCCTTGTACCATGGCAGGGACGAGGGCTACACGAGGGCTTCCTTGGCCAGCTCCCGAGCTCTGGACACCTCTCCATCGTGGGCCAGGGTCTCTTCCATGCCCACACAGCACCAATCCCATCCCTCAAACATTCAGTCTTAGAGACTGGGAATTAAAACACTTGGGTCAGAAAATTTGAGCAAAGGCTTTTGCCACCAGCACTCGGGGCATGAAACACCCCCGTCTCCTGGGGCATGCGCATGGCTGCAGGGCTCCTCCAGCCTGGGGAGCAAGCAGCGAGGTGGGCGACAGCCAAACCACGCTCCGCATCAGGCCAGGGTCCCCCGACAGACACAGGAGCCAAGTTACAGCTTACTCGAGCCCACCCAGCGAGCAGCTTCAGTGGGACGTGAAGCTGCGGGAGCGCACGGCCGGGAGCGAGGAGCTAACGCCAAGCAGCCTCTGATGCCAAGAGCGGCTCCCTGGAAAGGCAGAGGGTATCCCAGCCCCCAGCCAAAGGCACCAAGGCAGGAAATGAACTCCTGTCCCCAGGACCGCTCCAGCACACGCCGTATCTGAAGAAGCCCGTCTGAGCCTTTTGCTGCTGGCCGTGTTGCAGCAGGGGCCCTGTGGCTCTTACCTTGAAGATACTGAACAGTCCCACAGATTTCTTGAAGACATCAGACCTAACAAAATCTTCCAGCTTGGCCAGGGTTTCCTCCAGGTGATTTATTGCACATATCCCAAAGCAGGAAGCGAGTCCCTGGAGGAGGCAGAGAAAACACATTAGCAGAAAGCTATTAATTCACTGGCTCGGCTGACACAAGAGAGCGCCTGGTTATTGGTTTCGTTCCCGGCACCTGAGCCGTGCCCAGCTGGGAGCAGTCCTGGCAGGCAGCGCTCCCCTCTCCCGGGGCAGGGACTTGCCTCCAGGGGACACAGGGCACAATAACACTGTCCCTGTCGGGGCGACAGGCTGGGACGCAGCTCCAGAGGAGCCGCGGGGGCAGGACAGGCACGGCACGGGCAGATGTCAGCCGCTCTGCAGGAGACAGGAGCACGGTCAAGCGCTGCGGCTGGAAGTGAGAGCAAAGCAGGCTTAGCAGGTCCTGCCTTTCGGCTGTACCTCCAGGAGGTCTAGCAAGCTGGGCTGAAACTCCATAAACAGTTTATTCAAGAGCAGCCCTTGACGGAGCCGCAGAGGCTGGAGCAAAGCCAGGCACCGTCAGTTGTGTTTGCACTGCACTCACAGGCAGCTGCATGCCGGGGGGAGCGCTCGGCGGCGGAGCAATGCGGTGCAGCGATGCCGGCCGAGCACAGGATCCTGTTCGAGTCTAAAGGGAAGGTGGGGAGCATGCGAAGCCAAAGCACGAATCTGGCTGGGAAGAGCTCAAGCCCCAGCCTCAGCTCCAGGGCAGCAAAGCGGGGTCGGAGCTGGCAGGGAAGGAAACGCTGTGAACCGTCCCCAGCAGGTGCCTTCCTAGCAGGGCCTGTTGCCACAGGACCAGGGGCATGCTTTTCAACGAAAAGAGGGGAGATTCGGACTGGATCTAAGGAAGAAATCTTTTACCGTGAGGGTGTAACCCTGAACCAGGCAGCCCAGAGAGGTGGGGGATGCCCCATCCCTGGAAACATTCACAGCCAGGTTGGACAGGGCTCTGAGCCCCCTGGTCTAGGGGAAGATGTCCCTGCCTATTGCAGGGGGATGGACTAGGTGACCTTCAAAGGTCCCCTCCAACCCAAACCGTTTGATGACTTGAGCACATGAGCTGCAGGCTGCCCAGGAAAGGTGAACCATCATCCCCAGCTGCTCCAGCGACAGCAGCAGGTCTGTGGTGGTACGGTGGGCGTGAGGCTTGGTGGAGCACAGCACAGAGATGGACACCCTGGTACAAAGGCCAAGGGCAAGGTCCTGCCCGTGGGTCGGGGCAATCCCAGCACAACTCCAGGCTGGGCAGGGAATGGATGGAGAGCAGCCCTGGGGAGAAGGACTTGGGGTGTTGGGGGACGAGAAGCTCAGCACGACCCGGCAATGTGCGCTGGCAGCCCAGAAAGCCACCCGTGTCCTGATATTAGATGTGAGGCAGCAATCCTTCCCTGGGAGGGTGCTGAGGCCCTGGCCCAGGGTGCCCAGAGAAGCTGTGGCTGCCCCTGGCTCCCTGGCAGTGTTCAAGGCCAGGTTGGATGGGGCTTTGGGCACCCTGGGCTAGTGGAGGGTGTCCCTGCCCATGGCAGGGGTGGAACTGGGTGGGCTCTGGGGTCCCTTCCCACCCAAACCAGGCTGGGGTGCTGGGATTCTCTGGAGCCCAGAGAAACCCCTCACCAGCTGGAGAAGCTCTGGGGAGCAGTGACACCAGCTGGGTGGGCTGCAGCCAGAGGAGTGGGAAGAGCCAGGTCCCCTCCCTGCCACAGGGACGGGACAACCCTTGATGGTCCGAGGGAGCAAGAGCTCACACTGGAGACACGCGTCAGTGCTGCAGAAGACGGGAACATTTTGTGATTCAGCCACGCTAATTTAACAGTTGGCTGTCAAAGCGGGGCGCTGAGCCCATCTGACCCCACGGCAAGCCAGGACAGGCAGCCAAGCCGGAAGAAAACTCCTGGCTTTTTTCCTGTGGTTCTGGCTTAACTCCCCAAACCTGTGGGGCCACAGAAGCCCCAGCCCAAGGACGGAGCAGGAGCCAAAAAGCCCATTCTGGCAGCAGGCAGCGGCTCGCTGGGCCATCACACAGGCAGGCTGCTGGGGACAGGACAGCGACGACAGCTCTGCCCACGAGACGGCACCTGGCAGGAACAGAGCCCCAACAGCTCCAGACACATCCCAGGCCCTCACAGCACCTCCATCCCTGAAACCTGCTGAGACCCTCCTGGCACCAAAGGATTTGTGGGTCCGTTCATGAGGTTCCACAAGGCCACGTGCAAGGTCCTGCACGTGGGTCGGGGCAATCCCAGCACAACTCCAGAGTGGATGGAGAGCAGCCCTGAGGAGAGGGTTCAATGATTTCCCCGAGGAAGCAGCTCTGCCAGCTCGCTCGGGGCTGGGGAACAGCACCCCGTCCCCGTCTGGGGCCACACACCACTTGACACAGCGTCCCAAGGCACCCCTGCACCTCACCCAGCTTCAGAGCCCTCTTGCCGTTGGGCTGCTGCAGGTGGGCTCTCTTCGCTTTTCCGGGCCCACGCACCCGGAACACGATCTACCCACCAGGCCATTCTCCAGGAGCTGCAAGCCCAGGCCAGGCACGGCAGGACCGGAAAAGAACGATCAGCCAGGTAGGACGGATCTCCTGGTCCGTCAGGACAACCCTTGGAATGTTTGGCATAACTCCTCCTCACCTCCCTCTCTGCCTCCTCGTGGTATCTGGCTGTTTCCAGGAGCTCCTGGAGCTGCTTTTGCACGAGGTCTTTGCTGGCGCACGCCCCAAGCGTTGTCCCGATGCATTTATACAGGAAGTTCTGGAAGAGCAAGAAGAAGGTCACTGCCCCGTGAGACCCTGCTGAGCCCTCGTGAGCAGACTGAGCTGGGTCACCCAGATTACTCCTCACAGCACCCTGGAGGTGCGTGCCCTAAAGCAAAGCTGCAGGACAGAGCCCAGCCGTAAGCAGCACCGGGACAGAAGTCCCATTGCAGAGCAGCTCTCGGTCCAAGGAAGAGCCAACCGCATTCACCAGAGCCAGGAATGGGTACAACCAAAGCCTTGCTCCTGCCCAGGGAGAAACAAGGTCACCATGACGGAGGGAGCACGAAGGCAGATTTTCCAGTGGTGCCCCCGGTGCCCGGCCAAGCTGGGCTCAGCTCCGACTGCTCCTACCTCCCTGCAGAAACACCAAGTCCTTCAGCAGCCACCGGCATGTGGGAGACCTCTTCCCTCCTGACCCACCACAGCAAGACCTCCCCTGCCCTCTGCCCTCACCAGCCGGAGGTTACTACTCGCAGCCCACCGGTGCGGTCAGAAACGGGGTCATTTGGTCCCTTCCCTTCCGCACCGGAGAGCTCTTGGCCGGCGTCAGCTCGCTTCTGGCTCGGCTCAGTTACAGACCCGTTCACAGCAGATTAACGCAAGCTGCAGAGACCACGGGCTGGGTCTGAAACAGCCTGGCCAGGACCTCTGGAGCCAGCGATTTGGCTGCGGACTGACCAGTATTCCATTTTCAAGCCTGCCCCGCCACCTCGCTAATCTGCTCTTTCTTCCTCCCTCCTACCAGCCCTTTCTTCAGCTGCTGGCAGAAGGATGCTTTCGGGAAACATCAATCAGCCCTGCCCCTGCGAACAGGCCGCAGCAGGACGGGCTCTGCCAGCCCATCCCTCCCCCTGCTCCCCCACACGGTCACCTTCTCCTGCACGAAGCCGTTGTAGCTGTTCAGCTGCCTGCACATCTCCGTGGCAAAATGGCAAATCCACGTGTTGTCAGAAACGGCCACCAGCGTCTCCTGCAGGAACTGCGGGAGAAAGAGCCGCCAGCTGCAGGCGTCCCAGCAAACCTGCTCCCGGCTAAGCGAGGAGCCTCAGCCCACAGTAAAGTAAACATGGGGGGGTTGTGTCAGACGTCCCCGCACCCCCACCTGCACCGAGCGAGCACACGGCCCTGGATCCCCACGGGAGGCTGCCCGGCACAGCAGGCTGCCCACCCCAGAGGGGCTTCAGCCGGCACGCAGCCATGCCCCCCACCCCAGAAACGCGCCCTTCTCCTCAGGGTCAGGTCTCTTCCGAGATAAAGCGCACCCCAGTAACACCACCATCACCAGAGGAGCGGGATGAGCCCTGCCAGCATTAATTGCCCTATTTTAAGGCTCCCCAATTAAGCGGGGAGACACTCCTGGGACGGTCGTTCTCTGACCCACCAGCCAGCCTGAAAGCTCGTTTTTAGCTTTCTCTGCCCGAACCGCGAGTCTCCCTCCGTGCTGACCCGCATCTCTGCTTCTAAAGCGACGAGAGCCGGCAGGGTGACAACGAGGGACCATCCCTGCCAGCCTGGTCAGGGGGGTGACGGCGAGTTCCTGCCCCCACAGACCCGGCTCAGAGGGGGCTCTGGAGCTGGCTGCCGCTTGCCCTCCCACCGCCCCGTTGCCTCCCCGGCACGGGGACCCTCACCAGCAGCAGCTTCTCTTCCCACTCCTTCTGGGACAGGGAACTCTCCGTGTTCTCTAGGAGAAAGCACATTTTTACACTCATTTCTCATCCTCACTGCACGTCCCACAGCAGGGGCGGACGGCTCTCAAACGCTGCGTGTCCTGTATGTGATGCAGCGGGGCTACCACCTGAGAGACAAAGGCTCTCCTGGGAGGAATTAGCGGCACCAGGGTGCTTAAAGTCCTTAGTAAAATAGGAAACGGCAAGTTTTCAGGGTGATCAGGCACGTGGGCAGTCCCTACCCTGTTCCTGGGCACCCCAAAGCGTGCGGGCACACGCAGTCCGGTTTGGAGCAGGTGAGACCCCTTCCTACCTTCTACGTGCTCCACCAGGAGAGGGACCTGCTTGCTCCAAAGCTGGTCCAGCGCAGGGTGGACGCTGTAATGCAAGACGTTCAGCAGGCGCAGGGCAGCCATCCCCCGGCAGTCGCCTATGTACGGCTGTGAAGATACAACCTGAAAGTTTGGGGACGGAACAAAGGGGGTTAGTGCAGAGAAAGTCATTTCCAGGTTGTAAGCCAGAAAATATGAGACAAAGCACAGGAACGCAACACTGAGAAGCGACTGAGCTCTACACCTCAACGCAACTACAGCTTAGAGGAACTCTGTCAGGACAGGCTGCCTCTGCATACCCTGGATTCAGACCTGGGCGAAGGGGAGCAGAGCCCAGGCTCCCCAGGGCTGAGGAATAGTTTCTCAAAGCCCTGGAAGAACAGCTGGAGATGGGTGCTGCAGCACCCCCCGCTGACGTGGCTCTGGGTCTCCAGGAGGGAGTCTGAGCTTCCATGACCTAACAGGGACGCCTCTGCGTGCCACGGGGACGGGGGTACACCCCACCCGAGAGGTGCAGGACGGCTCTGGATACAGGCACCTGTGCCTGGAGCAGCGGGGCAAGACGGGGCATTCACCCTGCCCATCTGCTGGGGCAGGCTCAGCACAGGCTTCCTTAGTCCATCTGGGACAGAGGAGGTGGGATGGTTTCTTTGGATACGCCGGTATAACCGGAGGAAGGAAGAGTTCTGTCTCCGGGCCACTCACCAGCAGTCTCGTCATCAGAGCATAGGGCGAAGGAAGATTTGCTACGAGCAGAAGGGAAAAAAAGCGTAAGACAGCGTCTCCCACCAGGCGCCCTCGGAGCAGGCCAGCGACTGCCTGGCTTGCGGACGAGACCCGAGCTCGTGCGCCCCGGCTGGCGTCTGCTGGGGAGGCCGGTACTGACCGTTCAGGTCGTAGCGGATAAGGGATGCGTTTTCTCCCTCCTCTTGCTTCTTCATGGCCAAATACATGAGGCTCTTGCAGAGCGGGGTCAGGGCATTGGTGAACTGTATGGGGGTCACAAACTCCAGGAGGTACGGCCACAGAACCTGAAGGAGAAGGGGAGCGCGGCACTCGCCCTGCCTGCTGGCACAGGGCGCCCGGCAAGAGCCTGGCTGCGGGATGGAGATGCTGCACCAAAGCACGGGACCGAGAGGGAGAGGAGGGGGAGATGCTGGGTCAGAGGGGTTTTGCTGAGGGGGAAAATCCCCGAGCCCCATTATGTAGTGCTCTTCTTCAGGAAGGGAGAGGCCACAGAACCACAGAATCATTGGGGTTGGAAAAGACATTTAAGATGATCGAATCCAACCGCTGTCTGTGCTCTGCTCCAGCAGCACTGAAGCTCCAGCCCCAGAGTCTTCCCTTTCACAGCACCCCAGCCTGGTTTGGGTGGGAAGGGACCCCAGAGCCCACCCAGTGCCACCCCTGCCATGGGCAGGGACACCCTCCACTAGCCCAGGGTGCCCAAAGCCCCATCCAACCTGGCCTTGAACACTGCCAGGGAGCCAGGGGCAGCCACAGCTTCTCTGGGCACCCTGGGCCAGGGCCTCAGCACCCTCACAGAGATGGGATTGCTGCCTCACATCCTATCTCCATCTCCCCTCCTGCAGCTTCAGGCCATTCCCCTTGGCCTGTCCCTCCCTGCCCTTGGCACCAGCCCCTCTCCAGCTTTCCTGGAGCCTCTTCAGGGACTGGAAGGGGCTCTAAGGTCTCCCCGCAGCCTTCTCTTCTCCAGGCTGAACTACCCCAACTCTCCCAGCCTGGGGAGGGTATTGCCTGGGTCCTTGGGAGGATGGCATCCCCACCCAAACCTCTGCCCTGCTCTCGAGGGGAGAGGACGGTGCCAATAGCTCCTACAAGGTTTGGGAGCGGTGACAACCCATCCTGCCTGGCAGACGGGGTGTCCTGTACATCACACGGGTGGTGCGGGCTGTGCCGAGGGCAGTGTGGGACCCCCAGTGCACAGTGCATGGACAGCGGCTCTGGGGCCAGCACCAACCACCCCAGAGGCGGAGAACGTGCAGACTCACGTTGTTCATCCTGTCAACAGTCGTGCTGAGGAGAAAGAGCGTATTGACGCTGATGCTCTGGACGCTGTCACTAGTGAGGTCATCAGCGTCTGGCGGCTGCTTTTTGGGCTGCTGGAGGAGAGGGAGAGCACAGGTCAGCACGGAGCTGAGGAGCTACCCCCACCGAGGGGCCACCAGCCTGACCCAGCCTGGCTACACGGGGGGCACAGAACCGGCAGGATGAGGGGACAACTGTCCCAGCAGCATCTCTCCTGCTCCCAAGGTTTGTCCCTGCTCCTCCTTGCTCCAGAGGTAGGAACCATGACGTGCCACGGGGGGAAGACAGGGAGCAAGCTGCGGCGCTGCTGGGCGAGGGTGGGGGCGGTGGGGATGGCCAGGGGGACATCTGGAGGGTCTGAGGGGGGGACCCTGCACGGGGACAGAACTCCAGGGGCAGAATCGGTGCAGATGCTTTGGTCCTAGAGCAAGGGCTGCCCTGGGGAGGGCTCAGGGTCAAGGCTGCGGGCGAAGTGAAACAACCCACGCCTTTCTGCCAGCCACACCTCTCTGCCGAGGACAGTGGTGGCCAGAGGCTGGACGGGAGAGCTCTGCAGGACGTGCTGTACGACCAGAGACCCTGGTGCTGGGCTGCCTCCACCACGGCTCTGCCTAAATCAGCGCTGCAGGGAGCCGCAGACGTGCGCGGCTACAGAGCACCAGGACTCGCCTATCCTCACCCAGGTGCTCTTCTTTAGGGGTTTCATCCCACCTGGACGTGCTTACCGCATCCAAGGGAAGGGCACACTGGCGGACGAGGAACTCCATCATCGCCTCCCCGCCGGGCTGCTCCAGGTAGCCATGGTGAGCCATGGCGCTGATCACCTGCACCATGGCCCGTTTCACCTGCACGGGCAGAGCAGCGGCATCAGCATCGGGGCGGAGGGGGGAAGCTGCAAGCAGGGGGGTTTCTGCCTGCCACAGGGTCCTCCTCACAGCCGCACTTCACCACCGCCACCACCTCCTCAGTAGCGGGGAGCGTCATTATGGGTCCTACGCAGCCCTTCAGCCCACAGCAGCCGGGCATTGCACAGGGCAGCGGGGTCAGCTGCCCACGGCTCATGTCCGTGGGTTTGTCCGGAGGGGCCCGGACAGGAGCCTACGGCCACACCACTCGCTGCACGCGGTTACGTCCGGCAAAACAAAGTTTGTGTTTTGCAAGCGGGACGCACCCTGTGACTGTGTGAGCTGAGTCACCAGCAGCCCGGTACTTGGCAGCACCGTGCGCTCTCTTCATGGGCAGCACTCCAGGCAGGGCCACGCTTCGCAGCTCAGGAACGCTCTCTGCGCAGGGCACGGATGGAACACCGAGCCCTCGAGTGCTCCCCTGTTAGCAGGAAGGCACCTTCTGGGCACGCTGGCAGAGCTGCCCAAAGCCCAGCCAGGAGAGAGGTGAGCAGCAGGAGGTCAGCAGGGCTGGCTGGGGCACAGCTGGGGGGGGCCCAGAAATAAACCCCCACTCCCAAAGTACCCCACAGAAGCTCAGCTTACCTTATTGTTGCTGTCTTGCAGAGGAAGCTTCATAGATGAAAGAATAAAGGGCTTTTTAATCTCCATCTGAGAGGCTGAAATAGAGAAGACAGAATCTGAAGGTCGGCGATGTTCTCGAGCTGCTGATCCCAAACACTCCCCTTCCCCGACAGGGAGGGCTTTGTCCCTCGTCCCCTTCCCAGCTGGCCAGGCCACCGCACGGGCTTCCTTCTCCCCTGACCCTGCAGCCCAGGACAGGCTCATCCCCTCATCCCGCTCATCCCAGGTCCCAGCAGGGGAATGAGGGGGTTCATGGAAGGAGACCCATGGGAGGAAGGGGAGAGCCTGCCTGGAGCCCCTTCGCACCCTCCTGTTTCGAGACCCCGACAGGGACCGCGGCCGGCCGGGCGGCAGCTGCCCCGGTACTCACGGGCGCTGTTGATGATCTGCCTCATGATGAGCAGCGTCCCCACACGCGTCCTCTCGTTGCTGCTCTCCAGCTTTGGGAGGAGGAAGGCCAGCACGCGGTCAGGGAAGGAGCAGGCTGCGGGAGCCAAACCAACCGTCACGGCCACGCATCGTCCCAGGGATGGCACACAGCCTAGAGATTTGGGGTGCAGGCACCGCATCCCCTACACGGGGGCGTCCCTCCCACAGAACCCCATGCGCCATTGGGGGCTGCGTGCCTGCCGCACGCGGCAGGGCTTTGCTGGTAGTGTCAAACCATGTGCGGTTCAGAAAGCACCGCTCCTCCTGTCCCGGCCGGGCAGCTCCCTGGGGAAGCAGCCCACCAGCCCAGCTAACCAACCTGTCCTGCTCTTCACATCCAGACCTGAGCTGTTCTCCGGCACTTTCAGCACATTTCCTGCGCTCCCTAGGGAGCTGAAGGAGTTTAAATTATACCTTCCAACAAGTGCTGCCCCGTCTGTCAAAACATTTTGATTGTTAAAAATAAAACCAGTCTATGGATGCTGAAATTGGAGCGACGCTCGTGGGCATTGGAGAGGCACGTTTGGGGAGGGATGGGCTGCTCCGAGACAGGGGAGCCTCAAGTTTGCCCAGGCAAAGGCAGCCGGGCGGTGGGTTTGCCTTCAGGAACGCTGGCAAGAAAGGGACAGCACCCAACTGTGACTCAGCAGCCGCCCGTCACACCACTGCTCTTTTTCTGCCCACACTTCTGCCTGCGCCACAGCTCCTGGGTGAGGAGAGCCAGAAGCCGGGGCTCCAGCCACGCAGCTCCATGTGCAGGCTGGGAACGTACGAGCCCTAGGTCGGCCCAGTCCGTTTGCAGCAACCCGAAATAACAAGTGCGTTAGCTGCTGCACACGAGACACGGCAAAAAGGAGTAGGGATGAGCAGGGTACCCCGAAGTCCAGCTGTACCCACAGGCACGGCACATTGTGGCACCTGCAGAGGTCTCGGCAGGCTGGGACAGCCTGAATGGCTCTGAGGAAACCTCTGAAACCGAGCCAGGCACCTTCGGGAAGGTCCCCGGGAGGGGATGACGAGGCCTGAGCCGGTGGTGAGCTGCCCTGTGCTCTTCCTCAAAGAGCTCCAGCGAGATGCTCTCCCTGGACGCTGCCTTTGGGGACAGGCAAAGCTACTGCTTTCTGCGAGCCCGATGCCACGGCCACGGCCCCGACAGCCACCACCACCCTCCCTCCCGCCTCCCCACCTGGGTAAGAGGTGTCCACCACATCCCCCAAGCCCAGCTGAGAGCAGGGGGAACAAAGCCCTCTGTTCACCACGCACAACTCCTTGGAGAGAACCACAGAACACCGGGAAAGTCACCGGCCGCGGCGTGGTGGGTGTGGGTGACACCCACACCTCTCCAGGCTTTGACCTGCAGGCGCAGCGGGCTTCGGGACAGCCACACCGCGCCATCCCTTACCCAGGACGGTGAAGCATCGAAGAACCTCAGTGTGATTTTTAACAGTCAGGGGGACGGATGGATCCGCAGGAGCACAGATCTGGCGGAAAAACAGCCATGGTCAGGGATGTTACCCGGAACGGGCGCGGGCAGACCCAGCCCTGGAAAGACAGAGCCATGCTCGGCACAGGCACGGTGCTGAGATTTGGGGCGGACAAAGCCCCGGGCCGGTGGACGTGACAGCATCCCACGAGACGGATGCCCAGAGCAGCGCCTTCTGCCCGCTGCTGGCTGAGCGGCGCTCTGCCCGTGCCCACAGCAGGTTAACTCATCTCAGGGACAGCACTCGGGAACGGGGCATCTGCTCAGGACCCGCGGGCTCCTCCATTCCCCACCGCCCCACTGGCCGCCTCCCCTGGAACCTCTTCAAAACAAGTCAACCCTTCCGGGTGCTATTAAAATTCAGGCTCTTCATTCAACTTACACTAACGCTGCAGCAAGGACAACGTGCATCTGCCTGCTCTGGTCTGCCAACAGGACCCTTTGGTCCGCAGCTCCGAGCGGCTTTTGCCTGTTGAAGCCCATCAGCAAGAAGCAGTTCCCTCAAACAGCACCGTTCTTGCATTCGGTTGTTACGCATCACTTTGGTAAAACACGTATTTTAAACAATAGCCTCTCTCTGCTCACGCTTCCAAGACTCAAAGTCAATTAAGTATTTAAAAAAATAAAAAAAAAAAGTGTTCAGACCTGTTTTAAGCCCCGGAGCACAATTTTAAGAGCTGAGCAATATGACAGACCTCGCACCCCTGTGGCTGAAGAACGGCCCTGAGAAGGGCCCCCACACGCTGCTGCACAGTCCCTGCTCCGTGGCAAGTCAATGCCCTCACTTATTCTCAAAGAACAAATTTTTTAAAAGGTCCATTGATTTTGAGGTCTTTGTTTTCAAGCCGCTGCATAACTGCGCAGCCAGAGCCGCTCTCACTTCCGACAACTTGACCGTGCGTGTGACTCCTTCCACATGGCAGGTGCCGGAGCCCGGGAGCTGGCAACGCCGCCGGTGAGCGGCAGAGAAGCTGAAAGCCTCAGAGGGGCACGACCAGGGGATGGAAGAGCGGAGCGGGCTGCACGCCCTGATCTCGGGCTGCTCCAGGGAAGCCTCGGGCCCCGCAGCCCGAGCTTACGGCCGGGTTCCAGCGTTACACCTCCGAAGCAGCCCACCTTCCCCCAGCACCCTCCCGAGGGCGGCCGCTCTCTGCCCAGCCCTTACCTGGGGGTGCAGGGTGCCCAGGAGAGAGTCCAGCTGCACGTCAAGGCTGCGGCTGCCGATGTTGACGGAAGCTTCCAAGATCTGGCAGAGGCTCTGCTCAGAGAGACCAGGCTGCAGTTAGCGTCAGGAAGAGACTTGGGCTCCAGAGCAGGACGGAGGATCGGGACCCCCTGCGCTACGCCAGCCCAAGAGGAGGACTGCAGGCAAGAGCAGGGATCACGAATCCACCGTCTCCGTGGGGGGACACAGCTCAGGCACCACCCAGAGCTGCCTCGTGCCCTAGAACCATTGCAGGAGGCCACGAAGAGGGCCGCTGGAGCTGTGGCTGGGTGTGCGGTGAGAACCAGACACACGGCAGAGTGCCCAGAGACGGCAGCGGAGACGGGCCGCAGCCCCCTCCATCCTCCCAGATTCTGGGCACGACCACCTCAGGCTTGGGCTCAGCAGCAAGAGGGATCACGACACGGGGAGAGGGAATCTTGCGCGGAAAAAGCAATTGCAGCCCAGTCCAGTCAGAGGCAGCACACGAGGTGCCTGACGCCGTCAGTAAGGTAAAGTAAGGACTAAGACCACTCTGCTGCTGCCACTTTCCCACACGACCGCACGCTGCTCTCTGGGATGGGCAGAGCCACTGCCCAGCACCCCTCCTGCATTCCCGGATGGCTGTTGGCACCGCCGAAACACAGCACAACCCACAGCCAGAGCTACACTACCCGCCCTACACCCCAGCAAGGCTCCCAGTAAACACGGGGACGGGTGCTCAGCCAGCGACACCGCGCTCAGAGCCACTCACCTTGGATATGTAGAAGGCCTCCGTGTGCTTCTTGTAGAGCGCGAGGATGCCTGGGATGAGCTTAGGGAGCTGCTCCTCCAGCTTTTCACCGGGCATCAGGTAACTCATAGGTCCCATAGCCTCCACCACGGCCAGTCTGAGCTGCAGGGAGAGACTGGGCATCCGTGGTGCGGCCAGACCCTGCCTCAGCATCACTCGGCTGCCACGGAGCCGCTTTTCTGGACGCTTCCAGGAGCCTCTGAGCAGAGGCAGGGACAGCATTTCGCCTGGCTTTGCCAGTCTAAGTGCAAGGGGTGCTCAGCAGAGACAGGGGACGCCTAATAACATCACCCATGCCTGCAGAGGTCAGAACCCGGCTGGCCGTCTCCCAGCTGTGGCATATGCCACTGTCCCCAAAGGGCTGCAGATGCTCCCCACGCTGTGCCGTCCAGCACCGGGGAGCAAGTGACCCGGCCCACACGCGTTACGTACGGGCACAAGGCCAGAGGGAAGCGAGCGGAGCTGCAGGGACGAGGAGGAAAGCACCCAGCCCTAAGCCAGGGCCATGAGGTTGCTCTTTGGGGGCCACATCCTTACGAAAGGGCACAGCCAAGACGCTGCAAGGCCGATGTCAGACTAACAGCCCCCCGCTCCGCGCCCAGGGAGGTCCCGCCATGTCCCCCCGTCCCCCCACCTTGGCTTCCCGGTGCTGCAGCCAGCTGTTGAAGAGCACTTCGTACGCACTGAAGATCTCATTGGAGAAGGTGTCCTTCCTGACCGTGGGGTCCGGGGCCTTGTCCAAGTTCGCCAGGTACTCCTGGATGCTCTCGCTGAAGTGCTGCAGAGCTGGGAGACGGATCGTGTAGTGAGATTTTTCCACACGTACGAGACAGTGTTTGTTTTAGCCCCTCCAGAAAGCAGATGGTTGACGTGCTGTTTTCCTGGGCAGCGTCTCAAGGGATGGCAGACGCACCAGGACTCTCCCTGGCAGGCTGAGAGACGGCCCGAGAGGTGCCCTGGCTACGAGGGACCCTGGCAGGCGGCCACGCCACAGACACATGCCACTTTGTGCTGCCTGGGCTGATACAAGTAGCTCTGGAGACCCAGCTCCACCGACCCACGGGAGCCTGGCTTTGCCACACGGGTTATTCCTACGCCTTCGTTAGCGGCGAGGGCAGCCAGGAATTAGAGCCAGGGGCGAGCCTGAGCACCGCACCTCAACGGGTTCATCTGGTCCCCGGGCCAGCAAGCGCTGCCTGTGAGCACACGTTATTTTTCCTCTTGCAAACTGGACCAGTGACAAGAGCATGTTCGTGCAGAGGCAGGCGGCCTGGCGCCCGTGCAAGGCTCAGCTAGGGACGGCTGACTGCGGGGGGTACCCAGCTTCCATCTCCCCCCGAGGAAGGCTTCGCCACGGCTTTACAGGGTTCCCTGAGGCTTTACAGAGCCCCTGCCGCAGCCGAGGGATCGCCTAACAGTGGGAGCAGGTCTCAGCTCACGGCTGCAAACCCCCCCCCAGTTTTCTTTGGGAGTTATCCAACTGTGGGGAGCATCGAACGGGCTCCTGGCTTCGGGAACTCCTGCGCAGGGCGTTACTCCAGACGCTCAGCACGAACCTCTCGGGCTGAGCCCCGCGCCGCTGCAGAACACGGCCACGGCAGGCGGGTTCGGCCCAAGCAGCGTCCCTGTGCCGGCCTTCCACAGGCAGCCCTGGGAAGCACCACAAGCCCGGCCCAGCCCCCCACAGCCCCAGCGCATCCGCCTGCCTGTCCCTCAGCTCCTTCCAGCCCCGTCCCTGGGACCCCCAGGCACCAGGGTGCACAGGAACGGACCCCGCTTTCCCTCCACGCGCTGCCAGGGGCACGCATGCCCTCCCTTCCTCAACTCAGGAACGCACTGCGAGGCTCTTCTACCTTCCGCGCCCTGCGCCAAGCTGGCTCCTAACGAAGGAAGCAGCCCGGGGCTCGTGGAGCCGGTGTCACGCCGCCGATTCAGCCAGGTCCTGAGCCCTGGCTGCCGGCACCACCACAGGCTGCCAAGCACCAGAGCAGGACCCCCGAGGGGCGAGGCAAGGGGAGAGGAGAAGGATCACAGGCTGCCCAAGGGCAGAGGCACCCCCCGAGCAGCCTGCCCAGGATGAGCTCGGCCCCTCTCCCGCTGGAGAAGGACGGCTCCACAGCAGCACCCCGGGGAAGGGGCTGCTGCACCCATGGGGCACCCACGGGACCGAGCCGTCCCGTCCTGGGCACGGCACCCCGCTCCTGCTCAGCTCCTCGGGGAGGGAGGCTTCACAGGCCACATCCTGCACTAACAGGGTGAAGAACACCCCTGCAGCGCCCAGGTACCCTGGGAGGAGGCTTCCTGCAGTCAGACGGCGGCAGAAGGTGGGAGACTGAAGGAAACAAGTGGCTGGCCCCGCGCCGCAGCAGGATGTGACGGAGGAACACAGCGTTCCTGGCACAACCGCCCCGGTGCGGTCTGACCGGTGCCCGCACTGTCACCTGGGGACACCGGAGCCCGGTCGTGCCCGACCCCTCAAGGGACCGAGGGGCCGACGTGGGCCCCAGGGGTGCGAGATGACTCAGGGGTACACCGGCTCTCCGGGTCCCCGTGCCGAGCACAAGCTTGATGCACCCGCGTTATCACACCCAGAGGAGGAAGCAGGTTCCTGCAGGAGGAAGAGGATGATGGGGGCTCCTGGGGAAAGAGCCGGGGGCCCTGCCTGCCCCACGGCTCTGCACATGGAGGCTGATGCGGCAGGGCTTGCACGGCCTCCGCTCCCCCCTCACCTACCGCAGATGTTTATTTTCAGCGATGCTGAGTCACTCCGTGACCTCATACCAAAGCCAGATCATTTCAATCACATGCCTCCTCGCCCTCACCACCACCACCACCACGCAAGAAAGCGGGGCTGCGAGCACTGCCCTGCCTGCGGGGAGACATCGCTGCCCTCGGGGCCCAGCCCTGCTCTGCCGCGGTCCTTAACGGGGGGCTGGAAGCCCCCCAGCCTGCTCCCCGTGCCTCAGACGTAGTGTGGGCTCCGAGGGGATGCCCCTGTGCTGCAGGGATGACGAAGCAGCAGCAGAAGGGTCCGATGCTGCCGGGAAGGAACCACAGCCGGGAGGGTCCGGCAGCAGTTTGGGCAGAAACTGAATTCCCCTCGATGCCCACCCCGGAGGGTCAGGAAGGTCCCCAGCTCACCGCCATTGCACCCAGCACCCTTCTGGAGCAGGGAACAAAATCCAGACCCCATTTTCACTCCATCTCCAGGCTGGAGCCAAAACACCCTTGCTTAGGTTAAGTCCTCCTGAAGTTGCTGTGACAAGTTTCTCCTGACAAAAGTGAACGTGTTTAGCCAAAACCATCACCCAAAAGTCTTCCCCCCGCTTAACGCCAGGCGGGTGCGAGGGCACAGGCAATGTTATGCCTGGCTCTACTTTTTCTTTGTTGTTTTTTCAGAAGAAACTCGTAGCCAGGAGCCCGGGGGCAACAGCTACTCCAGCCAGCAAGGTTTCAGGACGCTGCTGGGAAGCTCGTTCCCTTCCCCATCACAGGGCCGCCGCGGGCAGCACCGCTCCCGCGTCAGAAAGCGGGACCCCAGGGAAAACCAGGGTCCTGTCCCCAAACCCACCTCCCCATCTCCGCGCTCAGCCCAGATGAAGCTCCACGTAACTACCCAGCAGTTCGGCACCTCCTCGTCCCCGTCCCTCTGCACTGGGGCACCTTGGAACAGCAAAACCACCCCAAAAGTCGTGCCTGCGTCACACGGTTGTGCTGACTCCAGAGTCACCTCATCTGCCTTTTGGTTACTGGAAACTTTGGCAAAAAATTACACAGAAACCATATGGAGCTGGAAACCCAGCACGTTGGCAGGCGATGCCTTCCAAGTTTGGCAGGCAGCTGAACCCGGGGACATCCCTCCCGGCAGCCCAACATCCACAGCGCAGCCTCCTCCTGCCTTCGGAGGGTCCGGGGAGGTGCGTCCACCCGTGCCCCAGCCCTCAGCCCCGTTTTCTGCACCCTCGGAGGTCGGGGGTGGACAGGAGTGGTCACGAGGGGCTGACCTTGGGCAGGCAGGGGTTTGGGATCAGGGCAGGACCTGCTCCCGACCCACACGGGGCTGCTCAAAGACGTGCCGGCAGCGCTTTGGAGACTTCATGGGCTTCAGCGTATGAGCCAAGAGGTTGCAAACACTCTGCAAGAGCAACAAACTGAGGGTGTCTCAGCGGCAGCTCCTGTGGGGTCATTTTGGGAGGAACGCGTGCAGAGCTGGGACGTCACGTTCCTCAGGACCAAGCAGGGAGAGCGGGGAGCAGGAAGCCGAAAGAAGCGATTGCTGGAAGTGGAGAAGGAGACAGAGCTGCTGGTGGCAGAAGGCTGCTCCAGAAAGAGCCATCCGAACCTCAGAACCAAACTTTCCCAGCCCACGGGCCACACTGGTCCTCCCCACCGTGCCCGAGCAGACGGATCCCCTCTCCGCAGGGCCAGGCACCGCCGATAAGCCGTCTGGGATGGGAACAGCAGCAGAGCTCCCACCTACCAACACGTAGCCCGCTATCTGCGATTGCCCGCAGCCAGCCTCAGCCGCCCAACACCAACAGCTCGGCTGCGCTGGGTCGAAGGAGGGTGTTTCGCATTCACGGAGACGCCTGACCCCGGCTCTGGCTTTCCGAGGACGCGCCTCTACAGAAACAGCTCGAGAGCTGCAGGTTCTTGCTTTGAGCTCAACAGAACAGAACAAGAGCTCTTAAGGTCGAAGCAGCCCTTCACGTCCGACAGCGTAAAACCGCTGCTGGACTGCGGCAGATCGCAGGAACGAGGTCAGGCACAAACCCCGCTGTTTCCAGGAGAAAGAGACACTGCTGAACATAGTCCTGCACCCGCCCCGGCAGCTCACGGCTCGGGCGGCTCCCACTCATCCCCTTCGTCCCTTGACGCGCAGAGCCACATCAGCATTCCCAGCCTCGGGTGTAAGTATCAGCACGAGATAAGAGCGGCCACGCTCCAGCAGCTCCCGCCGTATCTGCCAGAGCCTTGAACCCGCACTCCCCCAGACCGCCTTTGATTTTTGCCCAGCTGTGCAAAGAAGACCCCGAATCCCGAGGTCCTCTGCTGATGATTAACACGGCTGTCATTTCATGCCCGATCGGGGCCGCACACCGTCCTGCGGCCCGAGGTGCAGACGCCGCCGCCCCGCACTCATCAGCTCCTCACTGCTGAACAAACACAAAGCAACTGGGGCCAGGAGCCAAACCACGACGAGCCACCGTGTCCAGGTGCAGGTGGGTCAGCTCCGGCTGGAGGCTGCGGGACCACCGCGCAGGCTGCGTGCCAGCTCTGAGGGCTGGTGCTTCTGCACCAAATCCCACCACACAAGCTGCTGCTTTCAGCAAACCCGCGGCCGGAGGAGGGCGTCACGAGAGGGGAGCCCCATGACATCCTGCCAGCCCCCCCAGGAGCGTCACATCCTGAAACCAGCCTGCGAGAATTACACAAGTGGCTTGGAGAGCTGGCCCGGCACTGTCGCTGCATCCCAGCCTCCCCGCGGTTCCTATCGGGGCCAATGCTCGTGCTGTTGTAAGGTGCCAGGGTCACAGTCCTAATAAAGGGACAGCCCGGCATCCCTCCGTCCTTCCCCATCCCACCGGGCCGGTCACCTTGACCTGAGTGGGGACACCTCTGGAGCATCCACGTGCTCCTTGCCAGAGGAGAAAGCGAAGGGCACCAGTGTTCGGGGTTGGAAATGGGAGTGACAGGGATCAGCTGGGAAACAGAGAAGGGCTTCGCTGGATCCCAGTGACCTGGAGCTGACAGCTCTCCGTCCCTCCCCGAGCCAGGCAGGTCCCTGTCCCAGACACCCAGGAAAGGTCCATCCTAACCCAATCTCCAGCCTCCGTCCACGGTCCTTCCTGTTCCAGGGAAGGGAAGAAGTCTCCCACAACACACTAAAAATCACCACAGTCTCCAAAGATCCAGAAGAACCTTACCGTAGCAGAAGACAGACTTCATGTGGTCCTGCTTGGCCATTCCCAGCATGGGCAGCATCGTCCCAAGGATGGAGTTGAGAAAAGGCACCATTCCGAACACTGGGAAGGAAGCGGGAGAGGCTGACATGCAGCAAACACACGAGCACCGCTCCGCAGCTGCCCCAGCCTCCACAGGACACAGACCTGCACGGGCAGCCGAAGCCGCCCGTCTGGCTGCAGCCAGGCGTTCGCTGCCAGCCAAAAGCCCAATTTTGCCACCCGAGAGATGCCGAGAGCCCCGGGGGGGGAGCTGGCCACCCAGGCAGGCGGCAGAGACAGCTCTAGCACAGCAGCAGCCCGCTCCTCCGAGCCCTGAAGCTCATGGCAGTTTCTCAAAGTTGGTGGGCTGCAGGCTACGTCCCCCTTGCTGCTGGCATCAAATCTTTCTGCAGCCAGACTTCTTCTCAGAAGACCCGTCCCAGAAATACCATTTATAAAACTCGGTCTTTCTGGAACGGCTAGAGACACGAGCCCCGGCAGGGAACTCTCTAAGGACGAGGCCAGGCAGCTCCAGTTCCCACTGCTTTTAAGCAGCAAACGTTGTAAAGAGCTCAGCTGAGCCGTGAAGCCAAGCTGCGCAGGATTTCTAAGTTCAGTGCAATTCTACAGGGACTCGGCTCCTCTGCGCTCTGGGCATGGCTGGCTTTCCTCTTCTTGTGCCCCATCTCTTCTGGACAGACAGGGAATAAATGACACCACGAGCAGGTCACTCACACTGAGTGCGCTCCTCCTTGCCATACTGCTGGTCGCTGCTTTTCCACCGCATTTCGTCACCGAGTTATTTGGCAGAGCAAACATCTCGATCGTTTTGCAGCACCGAGTCTAAGCTGTACGAGTGACCCCGAGAAGCCCGTGGTGTTTTGAAGTGCGCCAGCCGGCTCAGCACGCGCAATGCCGCGGAGGTGCCCCACGGGAGAGCTGTCTGGGTACAGCGCGAGCTACAACACCGAAGCACGCAACACTTCCACGGCTCTTTCCACCGCAGCCGCGCAGAGGCGGCAGGTTGCCAACTCACCGTTTGACACCGAGAGGTTTGCAAACGTCTGCATGACGAAGTAGTGCGGCAGGATCCCCGGCTGAAATTTGGTGAGCACCTCCTCCATCACCTTGTTGATGAAACGCTGCCCCACCGCAACAAGGACGTTGCTTGCGGCTTGCTGCCAGTCCCGGATCACCTCCTGGGGCAGACGGAGGGAACGTCAGAACAGACGCTGCATCAGACACGCAGCCTCCCCAGGAGCCTGCTGCTCCTTCCTTTAAACGCCACGCATCGTGCCTGGCTCCAGCTGCCGCGGGGAGTCGCATGGGGCAGGCTAAACGACACAATTCAGCCGTGATCTTTTCCCCAGGTGGACCTGCCACCTCCCAAGGCACTGCCTCCTTTCTGCTCCAACACCCACCCGCCTGCCCAGCTCCTTTCCAGCACCCCCATTTCATTTAGCTGTGTATGCATGCCGTGCTGGAAGAAAACCGTCTGCCAAACCATCCTCATCCCTCCCCAGAGATGAGCGTAGCCTGTCCCCTACTTCCCCCACCATCCTGAGTCCAGAAAACTGCACGTAATCCATCCTTCCCTTCCACAAACGGGGTCCCAGTAACTGCTGCTGCTGGGGCAGCCCCAGACCCGCAGCATTCACTGCGGTGATGACATCGGGGCAGAAAGAGCCCGGCCAAGAGCAACGACAGGAGGAGCTGGAGCTTTCCAGTCATACCTTCGACTTGGTCATCTCATTAGACGCCAGGAAGATAACCACTTTCGCTGTGCTTTTGTCCAAGAGGGCGATGTTGTTGCTCACCACGGTTTCCATCGCCTTCAGGATGATCACCCGGTGAGGGTAGGCCAGCTGGAAAGGGAGGGAGAAAGCGGCCGGTCAGCCAAGCTGAGCGCAGGCTTGGCAGCTGCCCCGGGGGCAAGCAAAACCTGCGCGTCCCAGGAAGCATTTCTCACCCCGGTGCCCTTCCCGGGACCGAGGGAACAGACCCCTACCTTGTCGTGCTGCCGCAGGTACTCGTCACAGGAGTTGAGGATCTCCTCCGGCTCGGATTCCCCCAGGTAGCACAAAGCGTTGTAGATCTGCTCCTGGACTAGCGGGTCCTTGTCCGTTGTGGCATCCATCAATGTCGTCGCAAGCCCTGAGCGAGACAGGCGAGTTGCAAAGATTTGCCCTCTCTGAACATCTCCTGCACTAACAAGCAGGAAAGGAAGAGCCTCTGTGCATTTTCATCCATCCCTCCGTGAGCCACACGTGCAGCTGAATCAAGCCTCGCTGGCCCTTTTGTTTCCCACAAACCCTTTCTTCTGGGCTCACCCCCCAAGATAACTCACGTTGGCAGGAGGACACGCTGCACGCCGCCCTCCCCATCCCCCAAGGGCTCATTCATCCCTGTCCCCCGAGCTGGGCTGGACCCTTCCCAGCGGTTTTTTACTGCAGACCCCACAGATATCGCTCAGCGCCGCGTCAGCTGCTGAGCCAAGGTGAACTTGGCTCTAAGGTTTCTTGGTGGAGCGGGGAGGAGGAGGGATTGATTACGCTGGAGACGTTCGAGCAGGGCTGGGCAGCAGCACCAGGGGACGGGATCTGCTGCACAGCCGGACACCGGTGCTGTCTGAGGCACCTGGGGAACCTGCACAGGGCTGACCCGGCGTGGGACCGACCATGGGTGCATCCTTGAGGGTCTGGGGCTGTAGGAGCCCCATGGCCCTCGCGGTTGTGCTGCAGAACCCCATCGCCAGATGAGGCTCTACGTTAGGAGCTGGTACCTGGTAAAGTCCTCCCCGCCATTCCCATCCCTCCAGCCACACTAACCCACTTGGGAACAGCCCCAGGAGCCCACAGGCGACAGTGGCCCCTGTCCTGGCCCGAGGGCAACAACAGCAACGCGCCGTCCCCGAGCACAGCACCCTCCACGGCCCCAACAGTCAACCTGACAGTGGGCCGAGGGACGGAGCCCACCGAGGTCCTGCCAGCAGCAACCCGGGCGCCCGCAGACCAGAGCTGCTGCCATACACCCATCAGCCGGCCACGCCGCTCCGAGAGCCCAATCGTTAGTGTGGGGCAGCACGGTTCTCGTTAGGGCCTTCGTCATAATAAGGTAAACTAATTTCAGAGCTGGTCGCCCGCAAGCACACTGCAAAAAGCCCGCCGAGCGCTGTGGGGCCAGCGACCGCGCACGGCCTCTGTGACACCACAGCCCCGAGGGGACGCCGCACTGCCTCGAAAATGTCGGTGGCCGCCACTGAGGGTGGCACGAGGAGGGTGACAGCGTCCCTTGTCCCTTCCTCTCCTGCTGCGGCCTGCGCTTCCAGGCCGGGAGGAGCTGCCTGCCCTCGCGTCTGCCTGGTCCCACCGCACGGCTCCCACCCAGCCTGCAGCCGAGAGCCGCCCCGCTTTGGGGGTTTTCATTTTCCGAGGCAGGGGGTTGTGAAGACGCTTGCCACACACTGTCACGTTAAAGCCAACGTGACCTGGTGCTGCTGCTGAAGGTAATCCCTGCTCCCACCCCAACCCAGCCCTTCCCCGGGGCTTAATTAAACCAGAAAATTCTTTATTGCCTTAAAAAAAAAATAATAAAAAAGCAGAGAGATCCATTTCAAAGCTGCCTGGGATTAATTTAGGAAATGCACAAGGGTTTACACCAGTTTGAACATTTAGAGACTATTTAAGCCTCTGCAATTTGCAGCAGAGGCAAGGCCCGAGATTAATTTCTAGGGCAGGGAATTACTGTGCACGCAGAACCGCTCCCTCCTCCCGTCCCCGACGTCTCTCCAGATGCTGCAGAGAGCTACGGCAGCCCGGGTCCGGCTGCTTGCTCCACCGCAGACCGGGCCGAGGCAGAGCCGAGCTCCCCGGGGGCACCAGCGAGGCAATTTAGCCTTATTAGCAAGAGAGACTTCCCACCCGGCTCCATCCCGACGGGAGCGGCGCAGAAAAGCTGCGCTGAAGCTGGGCAGAACAGGCAGCCCGAGGCGAAGGGGGGACTGCGACCAGAGGGAACGAGACTCCCACGGCACCATCGGCACGCCGAAGCCCCTCGCCTGCTCCCACCACGCTCCTGTACTCACGTTTTATCCGTGACTCCGTCATGCTCCGCGTTTTCAGCTTCCCCACCAGCAGAAGGCAGTCGGCAGCTTCCTGTGTCTCAAACCCGGGGACCCCTGGGGAACCTATTTTTACACACTGCCTTTACTTTCACGGAGAAGATTCGTTTGCGGTTCTAGTTCGGGTCAGAAAGCCGATGCTGGGTGCGGTGAGGCGGAGGAGACGCTCGACAGCAGCCCTGGGGAAGGTGAAATACCGGATCCTCGCGGGCAGGAGATCACCTGCCCCAGCTTCGCTTCCAGAGGCCGGCAGGCAGCAGGCGCTGCGCTCCCATCGGAGCCCGGGACCGTCCCTAGAGAGGTCGGAGCCGGAGGGAGGGCATCCCGGGTTCCGCTCCCCTCCGCGCCTTCCTTCGTGACCTGCCGACGGGAGGACATTTCACATCAGCGAAACAAACTCACGACGCTAAACCACCACGACCCCCCGCGTCACGGCGAGGAATTAATTAATCAATTAACGGCAGCCCCTGGGTTCCTCCAACGGCGCTGGCTGACGAGCCCGAGGCGGGCGCCCCGTCCGCCAGCCCCCGCACGGCGGGAGCCAAGGCCGTGCTCCAAATATTTGTCCCAAAAGCCGTGAAAAAAGAGCGAAGGAGGGAAGTTTCCAGCGCCGGGAAAGGCCGGGAGCCCTCATCTCCTTTAACCGACCGCCGCCAGCCCAGGCGGGAGCAAGTTTTCAGTGAATTAAGGTTTGAGGGCCGACGCTCACGACCCTCCCCGCTGCCCCGAGCCCAGCTCTGCCCACAAACCCTTCTCCGCGTCGGCCGGGCCGGGCAGCCGGTCCCGAGGGGTTTATTCCCCGGCCGAGACGTCGGCCTCGCAAACCACGTTCGGCTGCCCGCGGGGCGGGGGCCACGGCACGGAGGAGGCCGAGGGGAAGAGGGAGATTGGGAGGGAACCCCACCC
>VXBL01004002.1:88857-120045 GCA_013400195.1 Aramus guarauna | reverse complement strand
AACTAGTGATAGAACAAGAGGAAATAGTCTCAGGTTGTGCCAGGGGAGGTTTAGGTTGGATATTAGGAAAAATTTCTTCACCAAAAGGGTTATCAAGCACTGGAACAGGCTGCCCAGGGAAGTGGTGGAGTCACCTGGAGGTATTTAGAAGACCTGTAGATGCAGTGTTTTAGGACATGGTCTAGTGGTGGACTTGGCAGTGCTAGGGTAATGGTTGGACCATTAGGTTTTTTCCAACCTAAATGATTCTATAAGTTGATGAAAAGAAACAATAATACTGCATATTTTATTTTGATGTACTTCCACAGAAGTGCACATAACAAAAATTGCCTTTTGCTGCATGAATTACAAAGACTTAATAGTATGACTGACTTTTTGCAATATATAGAGGGGAGGCTTTTTTTTTTTTTTTGCAAAAAATGTTAAACTTTGTATGGTTTCTAAATTCTAAAATAGTTCATAAATAATTTTATTTTAAGAGAGAAGGTAAATCTGGAGAGCAGTAAAAGTATTCTATGACTGAAAACCTCTAAAAGTGTTCTGATTATTAAAAGGCAGGATACTGCTTCTGGAATTCTTAGTGTAATCTTGGTTTTCATGGTGTCTCTGCATGAGTCAAGTGAAAGAACATCACGCTTTTTTTTTTCCCCTAAAGTTTGCCAAAAGGTAATAATGAGAAAGTGTCTGTATACTTTAGATAAAGGATGTTTTAGAGTGAATTTAATGTAAATAATTAAGTGAACTGAAGCAAGCTGAACAATGTTAAGCAATAACTAAAGTTAGGTTCAGTCTGGTCCTGTATACTATGTTGCACTCTTGGATTCTTTCATGTATGTGCTTTAGGGCATATTCCCTGTGGTAGAAATCCTGCGTGGAAACTGTGTGGTACAGAAATTCTTCTCAAGCTGGATGTGAAATATGTGAATGCGCGAGTCCCGTTTGCATCTGAACTAAGCGTTTGGCAGTTCAACTCCTTGGAGTTGAAAGTTCACAATTATTTGTCCTTTCTGATTTCAGAACTAAGCTATTCTTTGGTTACCTGCCAGGCTGAGCAGAGCTTACAAAGCAAAATGTTAGTTGCATGTTTGTTTTGTTTCTCCTTGTTAGCTGATCTATGGTTGTGTGTGCTATTTTGACTGTTTTGGAGTAAACAGAAGTATTCCTTTATGTAAAAAAACTCAATACACTGCTGAGCTCTAAAAAATAATCTTAATAAAGGATATGTCTGACTGAAAATGCTAGCTTTTTTTTTTTTAATTCTTAACATAGTAGCTAGTAGAAATTTTGTGTATCTTATTGCTGTAGTAGAACTGTCTTGACTGAACACGGGTGCGTTTTGGTGATATGTGGCAGTTGTGCATGATGTTTTAGCAGATATAAAGTATTTATATATATATGCATTTGAAACTGAGATGATAAAGATGAAATAGGTAGATGGTTATGTGAGCAGAATGTAACATAACTAAAATATCACCAGAACACTCAGCTTAAGTAAGTCTGTCTCCCAGAATGTGCAAAGGAAACTTGAACAACTGCAGGCAATTTTAGATTTAAATCAGTTTTATCAGAAATTACAACTTGCTTTAGGAAAGTCTCAAGATAATTTCTCTGGTATACATTGTGAGAACAATTCTCTGGTCATAAATATAAATATAAATTATGTCTTCATAAATCAAGAGCTTGCTATAAATTTAGAAATTATCTGAATGAGATTTTAGAATCTAGGTGAAAAATAGTAACCCCCTGAAATCTATCTAAAACTATCTCACTGGAGACGATCAGGCAGGCTTTTTGCTGGACTTTAGCAGTATGATGTTTATATCTCAAAAAGCTATTTGCAAACCATGCTGAGACTAATTACAATACCTTTTCTAAATTGTTAAGCCATTGGAGTCTTTTCAGAAGGGGACATAAAAATGGCATGAAAGGGAAGAGGAGATTTAATTCATGGTACCTGTTGCGTCTGGGAACAGTCTCTGAATTACCATTTGACCCATCATCTAATAAAATATGTTGTATCTGACCTATAATAACATTACAAATTTATTATTTTTAGTCAGTCTTGTGTTGGAATGAAGATTTAATCTAAGGTCTTTTCCCTTGCCAGTTAAACCTGACAAAACACTCTGCTTCAGATCATAAGAAAAAATTTCATGTGGCTGTGAATTAGATGATGTTGAGAGAAGCTAGCCACAGTACCATTTCCATATTGAATAAATAAATTTACTTCCTGTAGTCATTTGAAAGGAAGTTCATCTACTTAAGCACCTTCTCAATTCTTGAATGCACCCTGGAGTAATGCATGTAGGTCACTAAAGAAAAGAATAACCTCTCTTTAGTCTTCCTGTACTTAAAATCCAAGACATAAGTTCTGTGCTGTTTTGAGTGTTACCCAAATTAAAGGATAACTGGGAGATACAGCATTTTGTAGGGCCCTTCCAATATTTCTGTTAATTTTGAAGGTTTTCTGCATTTGTCATGGACTTACAAGTTATCTACTTTTTTCCACGAGTAACAGATATTGTGGATGTTTTCATGGGACTGTCAGCCAAGATGATTCACAGCAGTGTTTGCATGTATCCTCCTGTTTTCCATAATATTTTCCTTTATCTTTTTCAGGCCAAAATTTTAGATAGTACACACACATGGTCCTGATTCATCCAACTTAATCAAGGCACCTATGTTAGGAATTTAGTTGCCTTGCACTCCCCAAATAATTCATGAAGAGGAGAGGTCTCTAGATGATTCGGTTTTTTGATAGACTGATACTTATTCTGGAGTTATCTGCCTCTTTTTGAAGACTGTATAGGAAATCTGAAGTAAGTGTTTTCCATACTTAGATGCATCTTATTCAGAAATTCAGATTATCTGAATCTGGGCCCAAGTGAGTTTAATAACGTGCAAGTTTGCATCAGAATACATCTGTCAACTCTAACACCTAGAAGAGAGGAAATTAAAAGTTGTTGAAATATCCTGTCAAATCTGGAAGCTTCCTTCTGCATGCAAGTTTGTGGCTAATGCACTCCTATAAACCAAAAAATGTTTCTACTTTTCTGTTGCTCTGAACCAGCATTTTACTCATCTCTCATGTTGTGGTTTTTCATACTCCATCTTTCTCTTGAGTGTACACTTGTGTAACCTCACACATTTATTTTCAGTTTAAGTTGTAGAGGAAAATAACAAAAACTCATGACTTGGAAAACTTGTCTATTACAAGTAATGTGTTTTTAATCAATGCACAAGGAGTAAATTGTGGAACAGAACATGAACATCAGTGTGTGTTTGTTTGCAAAACGAGTTTAAAAAAGAACAGAAAAAATCAATTTAAACTCTTATTACTGTGTTCAGTTTTCAATGTTGTCATGGAAAATTCAGCTGGGTGCCTAACAGCTTAAAACATTTTTCTAGTCTGAGAAGAGGTGCGAGGCATGTTTTCTCCCAGATCTGTGAAATACTCCACTCTGTGAAATACTCCACTCCACCCCCTTTTTCTTCTAATAGTGTTTCAGACTTAATATTAATATGCAACAAGATTCTATTCTCTCTGTTCATCATCACTGGAATGGTCTCTTGATTTCATTCACTTACATGGATGTACTATCTATCAAAGTTGGATGTGAGGTAGAAAGGAAAAACTACATGTTTGTGGCTCTGAACTTAAGTGCAGGAAGTTGTGTAAGTGGCCCCCTATGAAGCTTGACGATCTGTAACTTCCTTCTCCTGGAAAGAGAAACATTTGTGTTGTGTTTTAGGTGATGTTTGAGAGAGAATACTTGGACCTGTAAACCAAACACATTTTATGCAGGAATTAGCAAGTTACAACAAGCATGAGTTGTTTTTCTCTTGTAACTTCTAGAATAAAAGTAGTTTAAAGCTTTCTGCTGTTGGTATTATCATATTGTTGTGCGTAGATACTGCAGCAGTTGGACCAGATGTCTGTGATGCTGTTCTAGCAGTTTATCTGCACAGTTCAATGGTTTTCTGTGGCATTTTATCTGTCTCAACTGAAGATGTTGGGGTGGCGTACCTTTCCGCTTTGGGAATTACCATTTCTGAAATCCTAACCTTTCTGTTGTAATTGTTGATGAGTTGTCTGCCCAAATTTAAAATTTCTTAAGAGGGTTTTCTTTCAATATATTATATAATTTACATTATGTTTCTCTCACTCTTGATTACTCTTTCTTAATCATGCTTATTGCTTATTACTTTGAACTCTTTGATGGAGAAGAATGGAAGATAGAAAAAATTGTTACTCTCTGGTTACAAGGAAGAAGATTTTACAGATTTGGGAGTCTGTATGCTGGAGTCTAAAATAAAAGCCTTTCGAAGGCTCTCAAACTTTCCTGCTCCCCTGACCTTGCCCCCAGCAGTGTGGCATTTGGTTTTCTGTACAATACAGTTCTTTTGGACGGGAAGAGAGGAAGCTTCCAAAAAAACTTAAAACATGAACATGATATATTTAAATAAAATGCTTGAAAAAGATAGCTATTTTTTCTTAATTATCAGAAGGCTTGGGATTTTGATGATTAAAATATGGTTTTCTGCAGGGAGTCCTTCATTTGGGAGTTTGAATTGCTGCAGTTTCTTAAGTAGATAAAGGCAATTCCATCACCATTTGATTCTAGGGTTTTTTGTCCCCCTCCCACTTCTACCAGCTACTCCTGCTGTCCATTAGGAACTCAGTTATTCCATCTGTCTTCTAGTGAGGCTGCAATCATCTGCATCAGACCACCTCTGTTAAATTTGTTCTGGGAAGCCCCCAGTTTCACCAGAAATGGAGAAATCTGTAAAGTGTATCTCTTGCCTCCTTCTCTTCACTCCTGCCCATGAACAGACAGCGTCTTCCATACAAAGTATACCAAAGCAGAGACCCAAAAGAGCAGGATGTTGAGTATTTACGATTCCAGCAGAAGGGATTTTTTAGTATAGTACTTAAGGTATTTAAAATAAGTAGTAGCCAAGCCAACTTTAACCTCTTCTGCTCAAGACATGGAAAGTGCTCACCTTTACTTTAATCATTTGTACTTTTGCATGTTTTTTTTCCATGCTGTACCATAGCTCTGCTTGCACAAGTGTGAGAAGTCTCTTCACGTCTCCTGCAAGTCAGCATTTTGGGACAGCTCTAGGAACACAGACACTATCCAGGAAAGGAAAGTCATGTTTTTGCTCCAGGGCAACATACGATCTTGAAATCCTCAAGGAAGGCAGGATTCTCTATATTGGGAGTCTAAGAGTAATTGCAAACAGAGAAAGAAATTGCATTTCTGCCACTGTTAATTTGTAGTCTTGTGGGTGCCCAGAAAAGTTCCCACTTAAGGGCCTGTTACATTACCTGTAGCTTTCAAGTCTCTTTCACACAGGATAGTTTCCATTTAGTGAAATACACACTTCTGCAAACAGAGCAGTAGAGGTACCTTTAGGCATAAATGCATGATTCTGCCCTTCTCTGGTTGGGCCATGAAAAGATGATTCATTTGAGGACCTATATTCTAACTTGTAGGGATATTTTTTTTTTTTTTGGGGGGGGGGAGGAGGGTAGGTTAGATTCTAGTAAATGATTTTTTTTTTTTTTTTCACCAACTGCAGTTTGCAGTTACTGTGTATGTGAGATCAGCAGAATATGTCATTGTGGAATTTACATTTTACTTTTCATAGCCTTTGCTTTTATCCATTTAAGCCTGTGAACATAATCTAATGGTCATTCTAAAGTCATTCTAAAATGACTTGGGTGGTCAATCTATGAGAAAGGCTAGCAGATGGTAAATGTTAACATATTTTTTTATTGTAAACTCCTCTGTCTGATACTGTTTAGTAGATTTTTTTATTAATTCTGTAGGACCTATCTTTCTGCCCATGCCAAATGTTTAGTTTATCATAAAGATACCAGGCCGTTCTTTTCCCACTGCCTGTATCCCTGTCTTCTGCCAAGTCCCAATGATTATTATTGCCCATATTCAGAGTCCCAAGGGTACTGAAGGATATCTTGTAGGATGTAGAAATCTAGATTTTAACTTATTTTTCCTTTTTGTGTTTATTCTTTCACTTGTCTGGTTTGACCTGTGTCATTGGTTTATTTGATTTTTTTGTTCTAGTCTATGATTTTTCTCAAGAGATCTTGGATGCTCTGACTTAGTTTCAGCCTGTGGTTTCTAGTGGCATATTTTCGGAGTATTGCTTGAGGATAAGGAAGCTCCCAAAAGGAACAAGGAAAAAAAAAAATCACAGCATTTAGGGACAGTGGTGCAGTGAAGAATGTTTTCAGGAACAGGAGCTTAACAGTCAGCTAGGGCTGGAATTCCCTGACAAAATGTTACTTGCAAACTGCAGATGTGATGCCTGACTTGCAGTGATCCTTTGCAGAAATTATTTAAAAGGTAAGACTTTTCATTTTTAAGAAAAAGTGTGAATTCCTAGAATACACTATTTCACTTATTTAATATATATTAATCTTATGTAAGCCAGGGAATTGAGAATTTTTGTAAAAATATTAGAAGATATGTCAACTGCAAAACTGTTTTCTTTTGTTTCTGCTGAAAGAAAGAGAAATTTAACATATTGTATTTTCCTGATACAGTTTAAAAAGAAAAAAAAAAAGCCACAAAACAACAAAAAACCCTGTAAAGATTTCATCTCACCTAGTTTTCATGACAATGACAATAGTTTTCCAGACCAGCATTATTGAAATGTTGAAATCAATTTGTGTAAGCTTAGAAGTTGAAATACAAGCAACAACAAGACCTGGAAGTGCAGGCACACTTTGGGCAAACTCTACCTTTTTGTTTTTTCAGACTTACAGTAATACTGTAGTATACATGGGATCCTGATATTCAAATCAGCATAAAATGTGTCAACTATATTTTCCCTTGAGAGTGTGAAAAGAGGATTTTATGGCATTGCTTATTCTTTGGAATGTAATAATTGGAAAAGCGGTAGTTGCGTCTGATTTTTGTGTGCACATACAGGCATTTTTTGTAGCAGGTTACAAATATTTATAGCATTCTCAGTCATTTAGGAAGTTCATAGTTACTAAAATAGAATAAGCCACCTTGTTTTTTTGTAAATATTTGGCTGATTTAAAGATGCTATGCCAAGATATGTTCCTGGTTGTTGTTATCGTAATTTTTTGTTTTGAATAGTCTAAACAGTTACTTTAACTGTCAGGCATCCCTCGGACACTGCAGAGCATAGCACCACTGGCACTCACCAAATGTCCAAGTTTCAGGCTCAAGCTGTTTGATTTATCAGGTGGTAGAATGTATTCCTATCTGTTGTTCTCCCTTAAAGATATATAGCCAGAAGAGTGTTCAGCATTGAGTGCACTGTAAAGCAAAAATATTTTTATGTGAGTGGTTCAATTTTCTCATTAAAAGAAGGATTTGATTAATGTCCTTTGGAGGAGCTAGTAGTTAAAATTAAGTTTGTTCTAACACATTTTGTTTATTAATATTTTTTATTTGAATTATTGAAAGAACTCTTAAGATAGTTAAGATACCGACTCAAAATTAAATTCAGTGATGATGCAATATAGACATACAATGCATACCTTTGTGTTAAGGTTTATGAAATGAGCAACCTTATAATATTCCAGTAAGTGGACTGGAATACAAAATAAGCACCCTTATAGTGCTTAAGATAATAATGACCAAAGTGCCATTTCTCCTTCCAGCAACAGATGGTTTCTGTGAAGCTCTTTGATTCACAGAAGTAGTACCTCTTTAGTTGTGGGTGATGGCAGTATGAATCTTGGAAGCTGTTTGTTCCCTTTTCCACTTCTGTTTTTATGGCATGTGCTTAGATGGCAAGTACAGGCAGTGGCTGTTGAGCAGATTTTTGCACCCCAAGAACAGCACATACCAATTCATAGTGCAGGGAATGCTGAGCCATGGAAAATGTCATTCATGTTATAATTATACCTTTGTCTGGGTGCTTTATAGTGTCAAGTGAGCAATAAACTCATTTTCATAATCACAGCTTCACTTGGGAATTTTGAGTTACACCTGCTTCTCAAATTGTAAACCACTGAGTCTGTGGAAGTGGCTCTTAATGCCGTATGGGCCAAACCTTTCACAGTAGCTATTTGTAAGCCTTTACTTTTACCTCTTCAGACTTAGGATGAACCACAGGCCCATAAATCGTTTTTGCTCACGTACATATGTGATTCCCATGCTAATACTTGAGTTTGCCTTCAAATATCTGTGATTATTGAAGGTGTGCAAGTGCTGTGAACGTGAAAAGAGAAAGCATGGGTCTTCTGCTGACTTGTCTCAGTGTATATGTATGTATGAAACAGAAAAGAAATTATGCAGTTGTTTTGGGAATCATAGCTGTTGTTAATGGCAACAAGTAAAGTTAGAAGAAGGGTAGGTTTGGCTAAACCAAAGATAACGAATGTTTCAGGGGAGAAATAAAGCTGATAGAACTGCAGGATAAAATGAGTGTAAAGGAAATCAGCCTGATGTTATAGCGACTTTCTGTGGCAAGCATGAAAAAAAGAAGGAATTGGCAGAGATGAATAAGGAAAGAGATATAATGTTTGTGCTTTAAAATTATTTTAAAATCAGACTTTGGCAACTGAAAATTGTAACAGAGATGTCAGGCATCAAAATTATAGATTTTGTCTGTTTTAGGAAACTTAAGTGGTACCAGACAAATGAGTGCTTTGAAAATAATGATTCAAATGACCTTTATAAACCTTGCAATCACTTGAGTACTCTCAGTACATTTATTTCTGTATAAATTAACTCTTTTCATATTTGTGTTACAGATGTTAGTGTGATGTGTTAGATGTTTTAAACAGTAATTGCCTTCAATCTGTACATTGCTATTAAATGAAATGCCCTGAATTACATTGACTATGTTACGGCTGCCACCAGAGTGACAATTGTGAAGACCCATCAGAGCTGGGTATAATGGCACGAGTGGAATTGGGAAGCTAGTCCGTGATCTTAATAAACCACATAGATAACTTTGCTCCTGTAATGAATTTCTAGATTTTTTCATTCATTTCATTAACTTCATAGAGTCCTTTTATTTGAAAAGCCATTGTATAGTAATGATGGATTGACTATGTCACAATTCAAGATTGTTAGATATTGGTGGTTAAGAACCAAAGAGAATTTGAATGTTTCCTAAAAAGGAAAAACAGGAAATCTTTTCCTGTTTTTGTTCTTTATGAAGGTAATCTCTTTTTTTTTTAACAATTATTCCTCATATTTTTAGGGGTATATCCATTAAAATAAAAATCTGGATTCAGTCTCTTGCTGCTGAGTTCCCCCTGCTTTCTTCTCCTCAGGTTTTAGCTGGCATGAGGGAAACTATTCTTTCTTTTATATATGTTGCAGTATTTGATTTTTGTTTGATTTGAATTTTTTGTCATAGCACTATTTTCACAGAGGTGGATTTTATTTTTTTTCCAGAACCCTGTCAAGAAAATTCCAGATTCTCATGAAATTACGCTCCAACATGGGACAAAAACAGTAAGCAATTACACATTTTAAACGCTTCTTGTTTTTTTAGAACTGAGCTAGTCTATGAAATAAGTTAACAAATACTTATTGTCAGCTAAAGTTCAAGAAGCTAGCTCTTTTTCTGAATTTATTATTTTAGTCTAGCTGTTTTCTTATTGCAATTGAAAGTGTGTTTTAGGGCTGCCTCTTTGTTTTCTTGTAATAAGCCAAATGTGGCCCCATTTGACTAAATTGTATTCTCATTTTCTTCTTCCTTTTTGTCAAATACACTCTTTGCTATTGTTAGAGTTCCTTTTCTAGGCTAGACTTTCCTAATCTAGACATAGGTCTAATCTAGACCTTCTTTGACTGGTCATGGATTTCAGGGAATGTTATTGCTGAGGTTTCTAAGACTTATTTGTATCTGAATATAGGTCTCCTTCATTCTCCTTGGATCTTTAAGTGCCTTATACACACTATTCTCAATTTCTTGAAACCTTGTTCTTCCTTGTCTTTGAATGCATCTTTTCTAGATTTCACCTCCAATATTGCTCCTTCACTTTCTATTAAAGAACTTCTGTCTGACACGGAACTATGATGTCTTTGTTCTCAATATTTTTATCTCTGGTTAATCTCATCTACCAGCACAAATTCAGCTGCTTTTATGTGTTGATTGATTGAAGATCTATTTTTATAGAATGGAATTTATTTTATGGCCATAAATACCCTATAATCTAGTCTGAAAACCTTTCCCCATAGTTTACTTCAGTCATTAAAAAAGGGGATGCTGCTGTTTATCCTCTTCAGTTTGGGCCATCACTTAGGCTTCAGTGAGAAACTAATACCAGAATTTCTTCTATTGTTATTATATCACTGTGAAAGCACTGTTGGCTAGTTAATAGAATACTCATGGCATTCCTGAGAATTTCTTTGGAGAAGGAAAAAAAAAAAAAAAAGAAAGGAAAAAACCACCACAAAGAATAATTTGAGAAAATTGCTTTTTTATGAGGTTATGAACAATCTGAGGAGATGTGTAATTTTCCTTTACTGGATTTTTAAAAAACTCGTGGATTCATTTTCTGTTTATGTAATTAATATAATCATATACTTGATAATTTAACACTCAACAATATTAAATAAATAAATAATAAGCATCAAATTGAAACATTAAACATCAATAATTTATGAGGTTAAGATTTGAATTTTTAATAAATAATTTCTTAATATTTATTGGACATTTAAAAGGATTTTTCTGGGGGTTTAAAATTAACAGTAAAGATCATAACTTTCTGAAAGCTTATAAAAAAACATTTATTTACAGAAGTGTCTATTCATTAATCTGGCATCAAACTTTGTGGTTTGTCTTGGAGTGTGGAGAGGTGATAAGGCTTGCCCATTTGTTTTATCACAGTGCTAGACATACAGACACAGAGACAGGAGAGGAAAGAATTATAACAAGTGTGTTATAAAGGAAAATAGAAAAATACTCTCTTTTAAGACCTGTAAAAGATGCATTGTATCTACTAAATAAAAGTAAAGTGGATTTTTATACAGACAGTGCATGTAGTTTCTTTGCATACTCGTTTCTATGCATAATAGGATTTGCATACTGGTGTACTTGTGGAAACCATTTTCCTATTTTATGTGTGACCATAATTGGTTCTACAGTATGTTTACATTTCCTAACAAACTTTATTGTGTAAGGTTTTTTTAATTATTTCTCTCTGTATTAAAACAGTAAATATTTTCATGGCATTTTAAAGCATAAGCTCATGTTATTTCTAAGTAAATGACTTTGTAAAGTGGAAGTTACAGTTTTGGAAAACTTCTGACTTTTGACTGCATGAGAATGCAGCTGTCATCACCTAGAGCAGAGGTGAATTATAACATGGGTGTATATAGCGCAGTTGGATTAGACAAGATGCAGTGAATGAAAAATATCATTAAAAAACCAGCTCTTCTGTGAAAGGACTGTCTTTTTGGTTTATTTGTCTGTTTTAGAATAATGAAACTACTTACCCATGTCATTACACACATGTAAGGAGAGTGACTTCATTTCTTAATATCAGTATTTCACTCCAATGTTTTAAAATACAGTCTTCTCATTATCTTCATACAGTGTACTGTAATTCAGCTGAACTTAAATATCCCATTTGTACCTCTTCAGTCTGATGAACATGGGTTTGATGATGACTCTATTCCTGTGCAGCTGAAAAGTCTCAGAAAAGATTTTCCAGAAACCTTATTAATTTCCTGGGTTGCCTTGCTTGTACAGTGTAATAGGAGTTACTGTTCCAAATGAAACTGCATGGATGTGTATTTTTTTTCTTCTGACACTTTTGATACATAGGTGGGTATGAGAAAGAATACATAATCGGGCATTCTCAACAGTGTGCTTTCTAACATCTCATATCACAGCTGCTCATTCCTATAGTAGTTGTTGTAGAATAGAACGCTCGAGTGTATTAATTGAATGCATGATTAATCTGGAGATGCTCAGTTTTTCTGCATGTTAGAAATCATGAATGAAATGAATGGGGTTCAGAATATGCATTTAAATGGTGAAAGTGGCAATTTTTTTGGAAACGTAAGAGGTTGCATCTGTTTCATTTGAAAATCTAATATGTCATAGTGACATAATCACTAAGTAGAGTTTAATTCATTCTTAAGGATAGCGTAAAGCAGTATATTTAAACATTTGATTCAGGGAAGTAAAAAGATCTGATGATCCTTTTCATTCTTTAGAAGAATGAGATTTTATACCTTCTGCAAAAGATAAGATTTCTTCAGGTGAATGACTCTAAAATAAAGCAGGTCAATTAGATTAAGTTGCCTGGTGAAGAGCAGCATCATTTCTGCAACATCTCGGTTTTCTTGAAAGTACTTTTTCCAAAGTGTTGGTTATTAGATGGCACTGTATGTTTGAACTACAGTGAGGTACCAGCATGATGACCAGTATGACCTTTAAGGAGAACATGGCTAGAAATGAGTCTTTGATAAAATAAAAAATACCTAAGTGAAGTTTTTCTACATGAAACTGAAAAAAGAAAACGCAAAATAAGCCCATACTCTTTCATATAGGGAAACCTTAATTTTAGCAAAACAAATTGTCCATCTTAATGAATAAATTCCATTCATAACTGGTATTTTTATTGAAACATTTATTTTCTGTGGGTTACTTTTTCAACTAGGCATGAAAAAGGGAATATCTCATGCTAAATTCCATTTTTAAACTGTTTTTTGTGGGAACTATTCAACAGTTTACATAAGTTTTAAAAGTCTCTATAACACAGTGTATATACTAGAGCTTTAGAAAAAAGTACAGTAGTAGACTGAGATATCTTTGATACAAGGTTTTATTTTGGTGTCACTTTATGTGTCTGCATTAAATGATAGTGACTGTCAGTACTTTTCATGTAGACAGGTAAAGAAGAGACAGGTAAGCATCCTTATATGCAAATAATTGTAATTTTTATACATCAGTATCTGAAATTTTTAATACAGGTTTAGGCATCTGAAAGTAATTGGCTTGATTTTTTTTTTTTTGCTTTCCCTAACGAAGTTCAGCATTGGTAGCCTATAACCTGACACTAATCTCAGGTGTTATCTTTCACTCAGAAATTAAGGCTTTTTCTTCTTTTATTTTGTAGACAGTTTTTTTGCTTGGTTGGCTTTTTCTCCAACCTTCTGTAAGTCTGAATGTACTTGGTGGAGTATAAGATTATTGTTTTTTCCTTCTGGCTCATCTCTTTAAATCCCTTTCCAGGCATTTTCTAGAACTTTTTAAAATAAAATAATAGTAATAACAACAACAATAATAATACATTATTTTCTTGTGTCGAAGACTGTCTTCCTTGTTGTGAAAGGGTTTCTGAATCCAATGAGTATCTATCTTCTGTATCTGGGATGACCCAGGTTTTTGTCCAATGGCTAAAAGTCATCTTCTGGTTGAGGTCTGCCTAACTTGAAATGCCTAATAGAAGTTAAATTGTGTTCTAGGGGCTAAAAACTCAGCATGTGAGTTTTATCTTTGCATGAAAACTTTTTCAGTCATTTCAGGTTGGGTTTAATTTTGAGTAATTCTAAAAATACTCCTGTTTTACAGTTTTTGACATCACTTTTCAACTCTCTCACGTAGACAACTTAATTTTGGGGAGTAAATCTCTTTACTTGACTTACAAATTGATTTAGCACATTGTCTAGCTAATCTTCTATTAATAATTGAAATCATGGTAGTAGATAATATTTTCACAAATTAGAAAAGAGAAGAAATCATTTTGAAGGTAAATAAAGTTTAATCAATGAGATGCTTTCTGTTACCTTCACTTCTCCATATGATAAACTGAACACTGCTATAATAAAGTTCTTCAAATAGAGAATTAAACTATTTAAATAATTCCTTATGATCTTTATGATCAGAGGTCTGGAGCACATCTCCTGTGAGGACAGGCTGAGAGACTGGGGGCTGTTCAGCCTGGAGAAAGCTCCAGGGACAGCTTATAGCAGCCTGCCAGTACCTGAAGGGGCCTACAGGAAAGCTGGAGAGGGACTGTGTATCAGGGAGTGTAGTGATAGGACAAGGGGGAATGGGTTTAAGCTGAAGGAGGGTAGATTTAGATTAGATGTTAGAAAGAAATTCTTCCCTGTGAAGGTGGTGAGGCACTGGAACAGGTTGCCCAGAGAAGCTGTGGATGCCCCATCCCTGGAAGTGTTCAAGGCCAGGTTGGATGGGGCTTTGGGCAACCTGGTCTAGTGGAGGGTGTCCCTGCCCATGGCAGGGGGTTGGAACTAGAGGATCTTTGAGGTCCTTTCCAACCCAAACCATTCCATGATTCTATGAAATTCTGCAATGAAATTATAACTATAAATGTAACTTTTCTCAGCTGTCTTCAGTGGTTTATTCAGATTATGTAATTTCCATTCTCCTTACCCCTTCCGAAGTACTCAGACATTATACAAGGTAGTGAAAATTTAAAACCAAAATATAGTTGATTAATTCTAGGAAGAAACTAGCACAGTGAGGTTTTTTTTTTTTACTGTAGTAGTAATTTGTATTTTGCTGACACCTGAAGAACTATAGAAAAAAAATAACAAAAAGCTTGAATGATCTTATTTGTTTTAAATTTTTTTTTCTGTATAGGTTTCTGCTTTGGGGTTGGATCCTTCAGGTGCACGTTTGATAACTGGTGGATATGACTATGATGTTAAATTTTGGGATTTTGCTGGAATGGATGCCTCTCTCCAAGCTTTTCGGTCACTCCAGCCTTGTGAATGGTAGGCATCTGCCTTTTTCACTTAAGACTGTGCCTGTGTTAAGGTCCAAATAGAATGGATAGAAGCCTTGTAAGATAGCTTGTTTAAAAGACTTCCGTATCCCATTGTGCTTTTTATGGAATGTGAACCTAAGAACTTGTCTGATTATGTCTTTTCCAATGACTTGTGTATTTTCCCCTTTTAGAAAGCTACTAGTGAATTTGCAGATGGAACTGTTAATAGCATATCAGCAAAAAGGTGATGAACCTCTCACAGAGACAGGTCGACTTTCATCGTTGTAATAGAATACAGTTTCCATATGTGCTCTGAAGAGAAAAAATGTTAAACCAGTTGATCCCTTCATGGAAACCCTCTGTAGTTACTAGCAGTATTTTGGGAGGGGAGGGGGGAGCGTATCTAGTTTTCATTAAATCCTCTGTTTCTGGAATCACTGATCTTTTTCATTGCACTGATAATTGAATAGCTACATAGTATGCATTAAAAAAATATGTCTATGTTCTTAAAGGAAAAAAGCTATATATTTATTTACATTTATTGATATATATATATATGTAAAGTTAAAAAAAAATGCAGGAAGTATTTATTAGAGAGTGATTTCCATACTATCCATACTGTTGGCTGGTAATTCAGCAAGTAAGTGAAGCAAGTTCATTTACTTATTCCGGAGAATTGAAATTCGGAACTCCTTCAGAAGCAAACTTTAAGATAAATATATTCATAAATTAATAATACAGTCTTTTCTAGCAAGGGCTAACTAAAGTGGTGCACTTTATAAGATACTTTGGTATGCTTAAAAAAGGGTTGAAATTTATTATGTTCAGTAAGTAGTCCTTAGAATGTGTATTTTTAATCATTATTGTCTTAAAATACTACAGCTGAATTTTGGTCAGTTTGGAAGGTTAGAATGTGTATGACTAATCATAGATGTGCCAAGAAAATAGATAATGAAAGACTAGAAAAAGTTGGGGCTGTTATCTTGGAAAGGAGCAAAATAGAAAAGGATTCTACTGATGTTCTAAACTGTGAAAAATCAGGAAAATAAAAAGTGTGCTTTGATTCATTATGCAATTCTAATCTCTGTGACAGACTTACCTTGTTGTAACAAACCAATGGATGGCACATTTCCTTTGAAAACATAACATAGTAAACATGCTGCTATGAAATAAATAAATAAAATTATCCAAAGATGAAGCTGTATTCAGACTTTTCTGGCATGAGTTTCATTTACATAATTAGTTAGCAGGATAGAAATGGTATTTTCCTCTCCTCTGTCATAACTAAGCAGTAAGAAATACCTGACAATCTTTACTCCCACAGTAGGAGATTATGTTAACTGAAGCATTTAAAATTAACCAGAAGAATGCATTCAAATTTAGACATAAATACAGTATAAATTCCACAAGTCTAGGATATGTTAATGTCCCATTTCAGGGAAAACAGCTTGCAAATATATTTGTCACCTCCTTTTGGCAAAAACTGATAGTGGAATGTGAGTTTAAAGTACTTCTTATCCCTGACACTGTTCATTTTGTGTGTTATAAGTATCTCATAAGTATTTTTATATGAATGTTCTTTGTGAATGTACATTCTTGTGGTCTGAGTACATTGAAGTATAAATGAAATACATAAAACCATAAATATAAAATAATATTAAAAATAGAATTGACTGTGAAAAGATTAAGAATTTCAGTTACGTTGCAAGTCTCGTATTAATTTTGGGGTTTAAAGATATATTATTTCAATACCCCTTCTGTATCTTTTTGTAAACATAAAACTGGAACTTTATCTCTGGTAAAAAGATCCAAACTCAAGAAAAAAGTTCTTTCATGCTGACATTGAGGCATGCTGGTGAGCATTATGTGGAATATTATATAACTTACGCCCAGGTGTATACATACTCTTTTGTTATTTTTTTCACTATGGAATTTATTGCAAGGACTATTAGCATTCATAGATCTTAGTTTCAAAGAATTCTGAGGAGTTCTGATATGGTAGCTTTAGGTGTTAGCACAGATCCCCTTCTGGAGCCATACATTTAGTTTCATTGTAAGAATAAAAAAGCCTGAGAACAGTTCTGTATTGTCCAGGCATTTTGTAGCATAGTATCGGGTTACTCTATTAATTTCTCCTTGGATTTGGGACATAAGGGAAAAAAAAAGAGCGTGACGGAAAAAAAAAAAAGAGTGTGACAGAAACCTAGTACCGTCAAACCACACCATGATGTTAAAGATGAAGGCAAGGGTAAGGCAAAGATGTGTTACCTTTGAAGAAATGGTGTGTCATGATTCTACCCATGCATGTAGCTCTGTTCTGCAGGTCCTGGCAGAAAGTATGATGCAATTTTGGCGTCTTTAAACCAAAATGACTTGGATTAATATGATTAAAGGGAACTGGTTTTGTAAGTTTTCCAAGACTTTTGCTTTAACATTAATAAGAACCAAAAATGTTTTCTTTAAGAACTGCCTCTGCAGAACCTCACTCCTGGTCATACTCCAATAAACATCTGAAAAGCGGTAACTTCTGGGGCTTTGCAAGTACCCTGCTTATAGAACCAATTTTTGGACATGACTTTAAAAGTTGCATTGCACAGTCACAAAAGTGTTGGTTTTTTTTCCCTTTACATAAAGGTTTTGGAAATCTTTTCTCTCAGACTAATTTTTTCACATGACTGATTTGATGAATTATTAATTATGTTCCCATTGTGCTGGGCACTGTAAAATCAGATGCTCTTCCTTGTTAGAAGAAACTTTAAATCTAAATCTCAGATGAAAACAAAATTTGGTCAAACATGCTGATACAGAATTAGAAGCAATGAGGCAATATTGGTCAAATTAGGAACAATGTCGTGTTGACAGTGTTAATGTCTGTAATTTTAATTTCAGTACTTCAGTGTCTGAAAAATAGTTTTCTCAGAAGACTCTGTGGACCTTTACATATCATGGATTCTCTCAGAAATCAGATTTTACTTCTGGGCAAGCTGTTTGATCATATCTAGTGGCCAAATCCTCTTCATGCATGAGGCATGCATCAAGCATAAATAATCTTTTAGCATAGTTTTTAAATGTTTATTTTTAGTTCTTACGTTTCAAAAGTGAAAAGTGCAAAGCATGAATCTGTGCTTTGGAGATGTGTTGCGTATATTCTTTTGACAAATTCAACATTGGAGCGTGAGAAATATAGCTAGGTAAATACTTCATTCTGCATGCAGTACTCAGGTGGGGCTCAGGAATATTTTGAGTTTGTATGAATTGTGATATAGCAAAAGCACTTGGAAGTAAAACTGGGGAGGATTTTTTATTCCTAAGATATGCTTGTTGCTCTGAAGCTGAACCTGATGGATTCTTTAGTCTAGGTTTATCAGCTATCTGCAGAGAATATTCTAGACTTCAGTTATTTTTCTCTTGTGGTTTCCTTTTAATTTTTTTCAGTGTTTCCTCTGAGCTTAACATGGCTGGCCTTCCTCCCCCTCTTCTGCGCAACTATCCATTTTTGCTCTTGAGTCTCAGGATGCTTTTTCAGACATCGCCTGTGATCTATTTTGGAAATTCCCAGATTTGAATGTCTCCTTTCTACTAAAAATCAGAGTTTATAATACTTTTGCCAATTTGGCTGCCAGTTTGTATTACATAATAGGGTGCTTGAAGCAATTTTTGGCTTTTGAATCATAATGTAATCAGTTTTGCCAAACATTTTTTGAATGAGAAACTTATGCTTAATTTACATTACTAAGATCAATGCAGGACTTTTAAAATATGTATTACAATGTTTTATGTGTTTTGTGTAGTAACTCACAGTTTGAGGACTGATTTAACAGATGATCGCTACTGCTGAGTCAGTCATGAAATCACTACTATCCAAGATGTGAAACGTTAAATTACTGTTACAAGTTGCATAGTCAGTTTTGTGGATCATCTGAGTGTTAATTTTACTGATGTGAAATTGTGTTAAAAAGTAGTTTCCTTAAAGTTACTAGGATTTGAATGCATATGGTTATGTTCTTCACCGAAAGGAAGATACTCCTTTGAGGACAGTGTGGATGCCATGAGAATCCAAATCTAGCTGGCAAATGGATTCCAGTCCTTAATTTGAGGTTAATTTAGCTGCAGAGCTGAAGCATTAATATGAAGTAATGTTATTGTGCAGGTTCTGTTAATGTGCATGCTCTGTTAATCTGCCAAATTTCTGGCAGATGTGGAATGGATAGACTGCTTTTTGCCATCCTTGTAATGGAATATAGCTGGGTAGGACATGAAAAGGTTATCTGCTTCAGATACAGAAACTGCAGTGAACTTTGTTCATAAGCAGAATGCTGAGAGAAGATGCTGAAGCTGGAAAATGACTGCTCGGTCATCAGCCAGCTTCCCACTTTCAGTTAATAATTTTTGTCATCTTGCTATTATGCCATGATTTCTGTCCCAGGTTTTCTCAATCGATGAAAGACTTATCTAAGAAAATCTTTACACCAAATGAGCAATCATCTAAGACAAAGTAGACTAGGCAGATTGTTATCTACTGTCATGTTTCCAAGTTTGGTGGTATGTTTAACTTTATCTAAGATTCTGATGAAACTGAAGCCCTGAACATAGGAAAAGATGCAAGAATGCATATGACTAATTTCCTGGTGTACAATGTACAGTGGAGTTTTATGTAGGACTACAACATCCTTTTATAGTAATTTATAGATTACTGTAAATCCACATACTGCTTCTGAGAAGATGAAAAAGAATGTTCAGACCTGAAGAGCTGGATCTGACACATACTATTTTTTACTTGGAGTTATAAGAGCATTCTTAAAGTTAAATATGTTTGCCAGAAGTGATGTTTTAGGTGCCAACTTTGTAAATATATGTGCTGTGTGTTTGCAGAAGGAAATGTGACATGCACACACACACACACAGAGGAATAAAAACTAAAATAAAAAGCTTTAATCCATTAATCTCACATTAGTATTTTTTTTCCCACCTTTTTGGATAGGAATGTATATGGGTCATTTCTGCAACATGTTTTCTCACCATTGGCACTTTTGTTTTAGTGCTTTAGGAACTGAAGTTTATTGAAACATTTTCTTTCTTTTTCTTTTTAGTCACCAAATCAAATCTTTGCAGTATAGCAGCACAGGAGATGTCATTCTTGTTGTCTCTGGTAACTCCCAGGCAAAAGTTCTTGACAGAGATGGCTTCCCAGTAATGGAATGCATAAAAGGAGACCAATACATTGTGGATATGACAAACACAAAGGTAAAGTCAGAAAATAATTGAATGCCAGAAGACTGACAGTATAGTGTATTTTTTGCTCTTAACGATAAAACTCATGAAGTTCAGTAAGGAAAAATGCAAAGCCATGTCTCTGGGATGCAAGTTTCCCATGTATTGACACATGCTGAAAGATGTGGGACCTTCATCCATGGAGGTTTTCAAGACCCAGGTAGACAAAGCCATGGATGACCTGATCAGGTGTTGCAAGTTATCTGGTTTGGAGTTGGAGGTTAACCTAGGTGACCTTGAGCTCTCTTCCAACTACTGTTTCTATGATGCTGCAACAAATCAATCTATTTAAAAGTCTATCTTGTAAAAATTGTTAGCTTCCCCCACACCCTTGTCCAACCAAAAAAAAAATAATTAGAAACTATTGATCTGATCTTGTCTCTTGCTTTATTCTACCCTCCATTCTTCTGCTGATGTAATTTACCTCTTTCAAGGCAGGGGTTGGAGGTTGTTATTATTGTTACTTGCATGCCATGAGTGTAAGACTAGTAAGCAATAATGTGTACTTTTTTAATGGTAGGTAAAAATACAAATGGAGAAGCACTGATACATAGTTTTGAAATATTTTAACAACAGTTTTTGCCTATGCCTTCATATTTCCACAAACTATCTGAGACAAGGATTCTGTTTACATAGATAATTTCAATTCAGATCAGTTTTTTAAAGAGCTTAAACCTAAAAAGTAATGATAAAATCTATTGCTCAAACTGATGATAAAGTTGATTTATCTTTTGCTTGTAAAGTATATTGCCAGAAACCTAGGCTAAATGGTGTTTTGCCTAAAGCTATTCTTGTCAGATGACTATTTTTTTTGGCTAGTGATATGTATATAAAACCATCAAGTAGTAACATCTGCTTTAGTTCTTGTTTACTTAAAAATAATTCAGATTTTCTTTATCTTGTAAACTTGTACAATTCCAGTGTATTGTGGTCCAACAGTCAAAATGCTAAAATATTTGTTATATCACCCCATTAACTTTTAAGTATTTCTCTCCACATTTGTGCTTAAAGCAAACTGAAGTAATTCCAGCGTTTCTGGAATAGTTTCCAAATTTCTCTTTGAATGTAGTCAATGAGCATGTCCCTGTACTTCAAAGAAGTAAAGCCAACTGGACAAAGACATTTTGTATTGATAGTTACCATAACGGCAATCACTTACTTTGGATAAAATCCTTACCTTCTGTTTTTTCCATCCTAAACAAACAGGGCTGACTACTCAATTTGCAATTTCTAGTCTTTTATGAAAAGCTCACCTGAGGTTAAATCCATCCTGACTCTCAAATTATGTTTCCTCAGTTTTCTCCAACAAGGTCTTTGGCTAGTGTAGTTTGAGTATGAACATTCTGTCACCTTGGTATTTCTTGTTATTCCTGTTATTTTTCTGTAGCATGGAACAGTTTCAGTGACACTGTATTGATGCCTGTTGTTTGATCCTTTCTCTACATTATGGTTCTCCCAAGAGAAAAAGAAGGAATATGACTCCATTCCATTTTCTGAAAGAAAAAATATAAATGGAAGAATGGCAGGGTTTTTATAATTCAAAATGAAAACAAGCAAAGATGAAATGGATTAGAGTATATAATATCTGTTAAATCATTGTGATATGTCAGGCATTACTGTGGTCAAAAGGGTCTGATTCAGCCCTCAACTGTCATGTGATTCGGAGTAAAATGTATAAAACTTTGTATGACATCTTACAAAACCTTGTAAGACCTCTTTGTGTTTATTCCCATAGGGTCACACAGCAATGCTCAATTCAGGCTGTTGGCATCCAAAAATAAAGGAAGAATTTTTGACATGTTCTAATGATGGGTGAGTATTGAGGTCTATCTTTGTCAGGGTTTTCTGAGAGGCTTTTTTGGCTTTTGTGTTTTAGTATTGTGCCCAAATTTGCTTTAAATATCATCCATTTAAATCTTAAGTGCTCAGGACAACATTAGGTGAGAACTGGAAGCATAAATTTTATTTGTTTCAGCTCTAGATAATTAATGTATTCTGTCTGTATTATTTTAGTTTTGCAATTTAAAATTACTTTGAATATTTCATGAATGTTGTTTCTTAAATAAGTTTTTACAAAAATTCTTGGACACAATTTAACTTTACTCAGTATCTTCAGAGTAGAATAATTCCAATGTAAAGACTGAAATGTAACTGAATTTGCTGGTAAGACAGAGTATTTCAACTGGAAGTTGCAAGTTTTATGTTAAGTGTTTGACAAATGTCAGAGACTGTTAGAAATTACTTTGTGGCTTCAGCCTTGGTCTTTGTGGTTAGAATCAAACCACAAAATGTCACTGTGGCAATTGTATTAATTAATAAAGTTACTGCAGCTGTCAGTAGCAAGATCATGGATGATATTTGAACTGATGTTTCAAATATGCAGTCTCTTTACTCCAGAGTGACAGTGAGTGGGAAGACTCAATTGCCCCACTAATGTATCTGTAGTATGGTCGATTTTAAACAAAAGACTCTAAGTATCAATTACTTTAAATGACATGGGACTTTTTTCCCAAGAGGGACGGACTTGTTTAACACACAGGTACACGAAAAAATGATTTTAATAGGAATAGTCACAATTTCTGATAAGACTGTGGCAGAAGAAAAAAACCAAATACTACAATGTGCTTTATGGAGCAGTTCAATTGTAAAAATACATGCAAGTTAAGCCAACTATATATTTTTTCCAGCTTGTAGACAGAAAGGTCTTACTTCCATAGTAGAAATATTTATTAAATGGTAAAATAGGTACTTCTAAAAGTTTATTGCTCTTTTGTATGTATTTAGATATTAGTACAGCTTCTTAATTAGATTGAATAGTTTGTAGATCGTGAAAAACAAATTAAGACATTATAAATTATGAAGATTGTCTAATTTTGCCCCATCTAAGCAAGTGCCTAAAAATAAACCAGATATGGATTCAGTGCATCCCTGATGCTTGAATTGGTGCAAAATGAAATGGTGCGGTCAAGTAAGTAAAATCTAGATGAACAATACTATAAATGGCTGCATAATTGCATTTTCAGAGACACTGCATGGCTGACTTTACAGGAAAAATATTTTAACCCATTTCGTTTCATGCTAGTGACAGGTCTTTCCAGGATTTGGACATGTCATGTGAAAAGAAACAATTTGGATTGCATAATTTGCAACATAGGACTTAAATGTTAAGGACCATATTCCATCTGTGAAATTTAATAATAACTGAAACTATAAAGTCTCCAAAGTTTAATCAGTAATTTATCTCAAGACTGGAGCTCTAAACTAGAATAGAATACACTATTTCAGTATGAAAGGACCTACAACAATCATCTAGTCCAACTGCCTGACCACGTCAGGGCTGACCAAAAGTTAAAGCATGGTGTTAAGGGCATTGTCCCAACAATGCCCTCTTAAACACTGACATGCTCGAGGCATTGACCACCTCTCTAGGCAGCCTGTTCTACCAGTGTTTGACCACTGTCTCTTTAAAGAAATGCTTCCTAATGTCCCATCTCAACCTCACCTGGTGCAGCTTTGAGCCACTCCCACATCACTGGGTACCAGGGAGAAGAGCTCGGCACCTCCCTCCCCACCTCCCCTCCTCAGGGAGCTGCAGAGAGCCATGAGGTTGCCCCTCAGCCTCCTTGTCTCCAAACTGGACGAGCCCAGAGTCCTCAGCTGCTCCTCACAGGACATGCCTTCCAGCCCTCTCACCAGCTTTGTTCTCTCCTCTGGACACGTTCAAGGACCTTCCCGTCCTTGTTAAACGGTGTGTCCCAGCACTGCACACAGCACTGCAGGTGAGGCCGCACCAGCGCTGAATACAGCGGGATAATCCCGTCTCTTGGCCGGCTGGTTTTGCTGTGTTTGATGCCCCCCAGGATGGGGTTTGCCCTCTGGGCTGCCAGGGCACACTGCTGGCTCATACTGATCTGGCTGAACTAAGAAAGTGGGAATCTGAGTAGGGAAGGTCATGTGATTATGCCAATGTCTAATGAACTCAAAGAGATAAACAGAAATGTTGTTTTCATTAATTATGTTGTGTAAAGGTTTGTTAGTGCGTAGCACACCTTTGAAAATGTGTTTTCCATTAGGAAATCACTGCAGTTGTTGCTATTATGCAGTATTGGGTGAATTTCTGAATTCCTTTTGGTGTTGGGTCTTGCTGTTGCTTTTATAATGTTGAAGAATGCTCAAGTGGAAATGTGGCTCTAAACAAATGAAGGTACTGTCTAGTAATGTTTGAATGAGGAAAAATAACTGCTGCAGGATTGTACTATTGTGGTAATTTCAGAGAGTATTTTGTTTAGCAAAGTAACATTAGAATACTTAGGTTTCACAGCAGAGATATTTAAAGCTAAATAAATGGGCCATACCACCAAGAGATAATTTAATATTGTTATTGATTTGTGCTTAAAGGATACAGCTTTTCTAAATTTCAGGTAAAACCAATTTAAAAATTTGATTTATATCAAGCATTCCAGAAACTAGAAATTTTGTATTTTATACTGATTCTTCTACATCTTGCATAGAGTGTGTTTATGGATGTGATTACATGTTACAACTGTCTATCTGTCTGCCTGTCTAGTTTTTTACATTTAATGCAGCATTTACACCTGACCCTTATGTGTTGAAGAACTATATTTAATTGATTTGTAAAGCTGGCTTTTTTTTGTTTGAGTTGGTAGATTTGCACTTAATGAGACACTTGTTGAATTATGAAGCTGTTGAAGAGTCTGTGTGAAAACTTGTTTTTTGTTGCATGCAAAGCAAACACACCACTTAACAGAACTTGGAGACAGTGGCCTTATTGGATTGGACAAAAAACCTGTCAGTCTTTAGTCTAGAGAGAAGAGGTCTAAATAGGGATAAGGTGTGATCAAAGTTTGCAAAATGTTCAAGATGGCAGATGAGCTGAATGTGGAACTGTTGTTCCCCAAAACCTCTTAAACTAAGAGGCATTTGTTGAAAGTGCCTAGAGTTAAATTTAAAGCTAATAAAAGAAAACACTTCTTTTTGGATACTTTCCAAATATATTCTGGAATATGTTGTCACAGGAGGTTGTGGAAGCAGGTTTAAAAAAGGATGAGAAAAATTCCTGTTTAGAAGGGCTCACAGACAGAAAATGCAATAGACCATCTCTAATATGACAGTTGTGGATAGTGAGGATGAATGAAGGGAATAAACCAGAATGGCTAGGCTTGGTCATCATTATTATTGCTGTGATCAGAGACTGAATACAGGGCTAAATGAATCTGTGGTCAAATTTAGTCAGATGTTTCTTATTTTTTTATATGTTCTTCAATGACAGTTAATAATTAAGGCAGAACTTTATGCTATACTTCTTTTGGAAATGTAGTGTGTGGATTGTTCTCAGGACATAATGCCTTTGCAGTGATTTTATATCTAGAGTTGGTGTGGTTTTCATGCAAATAGTTTAAATGTTGGTAAGGACTTCTCTCTTGAGGAAGATGTTGAGACAAAGCCCGGTATATCTTTATGTGGCTTTGGTACATAGACATTTCAGGTAAGAATGTTTCATCTAGGTTAAAAAAAAAAAAAAAAAAAAAAATATTTGTCTCTGCCCAAAGTNAAAAAAAAAAAGTCTTGAATCAGGCACAGAAACCTGCCTGTAGCCAATTTTGACATTCCTAACATTGTGCATGGATGTGATTGGGCATTCACAGTCCTCGACATACTCCTCTCTGTCATACTTTATGATCATCTATATCCATAAGAGGAGAAATGCTTTACAGTATTGCACGTCAGAGGAAAAGGTGAAATCAAACACCTACTAATCTCAAAAGTTTTTTTTTTATCCTGGCAGTGCACTGCTGCTCTTGTGTACAGTGAAGATGAGCTCTGGAAATTTTGCAGTAGATTTCTGTTAGTTTTGTTCTAAAATTTGTACTAGACATTGATGTAAGATCAAATTACTTGAATTACAGTGACTGCTGTGGAACTTTTAATAGGCAGTGTGGTGCTATGTGTATCTCCGGATGCTGGGATTTAATCTTCACATCTGAAAAGGAACTGCCACAACTGGCATGTGTGGAGAAGGACACCTAACACTGAACACCAAAATGGGACTCTTTGGAGGGTCAGCCCTGAGCATATGGATGTAGGAGAATGAAACCAGTCTTGCCTTTAATAGGCATGAAGGAAGGTTGAACACCTTCCATTTTTGCCGGATTTAGTCTCTGTTGGACACCACAGGCAACACTAAAGCAAGGCAGTATTAGCTCTTAAGAAGAGACTTCTCCACTCACTTGATCAGTATTTCTGTGTGGAGACCTTCTGTGTACTCCAAACCTGGTTGCCAGAACCAACACTTGTTTTTAAAGGTGCTTGCAAGAAAAGGGTTTTCGATTTATCATCTACAAGTTTGGTAGCTGCTGAAAGTAACAGTTGAAATGTGTATCATGGTGCTTGAGACATGCTGAATGGCAGTGTCTGAGGTTGAAGGAGAAGAGGACACAGGGGTGTTGAAGTACTATTAAACCCTAATCTGTATATTTTGTGTTTCTAAATAACATATGCACCACCTCTAGAGAAAGCAATCATTCAGAAACTGAATGTTAGAACTATTTACAAACTGTAGAGTATATTTTATCTGACTACTGTAGCATTTGCATTGTCTGTCTCTTTAGTTGAATGGTTGTTACTTGCATACAGTTTAAAAATAAGGAAAGAAGACGCAATTTCTGGTTGGTATGTTGAAAGCAGGAGTTTTCATGATGCATAAAGAAGTTAAATGCAAACTTTGCAAGTAGACTTGTGGTGTCAAAGGAAAATAACGTATTTTAAGTTTTAAATAAATGCTTTTAAAATATTTAAAATACATATTTCTTTTTATGTTAACCTGCTATAATTCAAGTTCTTACTTGGGAATAGTCTTTATATGCACTTGACAGTTTCTTTTGAGTCCAGGTGATTAAGGCTGTAGTAGTATCCTGAACTAAAAAGTAATTCAAATGAAGGTTCTTTGAATTGCTATTGCAAAAGAAGTATTTTGAGACATGGTCTGTTTCTTGGAATTTACTCCTGGCATTCAAATTTTCTCTACGTTTAAAAAAAATAAATTGCATAAGTAGGTTCTAACCATAATGTACTATAATTTGTGGTTATTAGGCCATTTGTAAATTTATTACTTCAGACTGCAGATATACGGTTTACCAGCAGGGAGTCTCAGTGTGTTTTGTATGACTGTTCAAGGACGCAATGTTGAACTCAGAAAAGACTATATAAGAAAAACACACAGTTCCTTCTGACTCCGTTATGAGAGAAACAGAAGCTGATCAGTTTACATGCTGGAATGAGCCAGAGCCTAGACCCAGCAGTTACAGAATAAGTCTGAAAACTCTTGTTAATTTGTGTAATTCATGCCCACGTATGTGCTTGTTAGTGAATACATAGAACTTACAGTAGCTCACTTCATTTTGCTTTCCTTGAAAATATTCCAAATGATGGCTTGCTAAAACATATAATACCATACTGTTTCTTTTTTCATGTTATAGTAAGGGGTGGTTTTTTTTAAAAAAAAACACCTTATTTTTAAACAAGTAGTTTCATTATTCTTGAATTAGAGATGAATAATAATTTTGTTGGGGTTTTACAGATTGTTCAGTTTGTTAGCTTTTAGTTGCAGAAATAAATAAGAAATTTGCCAGTTCTTTAAGTAGTTTGGTGATTAACCCTAAGTTTATGAATGAGTAACGCTAATTAACCTAAAAGTTTAGCTAAGGAGTTCTTTATTTCAATGTATTTTTTTAAACTAAGTTAGATCTTGTGCATCTGTTCTCAGGAACTGTGTAATGTTGCTTTTAGTTTTCCAACATTTCACAGGATTAGAATAAAACTGTATCAAAAGAAAAGACAGACATAGAAACTCAATTGTGTTCTCCATGGAACTGCAGTAATTCTGTCTTTAAAATTTTGCCTTACAGATATGGTAATTTCAGTTTTCACTAATTTGGCTGTTGTTAATTCATACCAGCCTTTCACTGTTTTTAAAGCATATGTGTAAAGCTCTTTTTAGTACTTGTATTAACATGATTTAAACTTGCACAGTCTATCTTTTAATTTATGGGTATATGTTGCCTAGAACTTTAAATACCCCAACAGCTATTCCTGAAAGATCAGTCCCTTTTAACTGCAGGTACTGCTTGCCATTCTAGATAAGGCTCAGAAAGAGTCTGTGATCAACAAGATCTTCATCTTTTTCATAATGCCTTTACCACATTATTCAGGCTTATTTGGAATGTACACTTACTAAGGCAAGGATTTGTCAATTTATCAGCAGTATGTTGAGAACCACAGTAAAGTTTATAGTAACAGAAATGCCAACATTAATGCATTGCCTAAAAGTGAAAGAAAATTTTGAAAATGAGAAAAACTTTAAGAATTATTCTCCTCTCTGGAAATACACCTGAGCAGAGTGACCAGAAAAAAAAAAATACCCTATGTTTTAAGACATAACTACCTCCTTGTTTATGTCTGTTGACTTCTATGTTAAAACAAAGGAGGAAGAGGAAACGGATAATATTGTTTTCATTATTTGGATGTTTTCTTATCACAAACGTGATAGGTAGTGCTGTATGAATAAGCAAGAGAGCTCAGTGATATTAAATGTTCCAGAAACAGGTGTTCTATGTCCCTACTCCCATATATTTTTTTCCTTTTAGAAGTAGAATCGCAGCCAAACTTGAAATTTAGCAGTCCTGAACTTTGTGATTTGTCATTGGAGCTAGGGCTGGGGTTGCTTAACAGCTGGTTTACTGTAGAAAATTCCTCTCACAAGTCTTCCCTCTATCACCCTCTAGTCAGTTAGGTTAGTGTTCATGCTCTTTAAAAGGTATCTTAGAGAATATTGACAGCCATCACCAAGTGACCTCTGTAATAAGTTATTTAGGGATAAGTTGTGCTTCAGTTTAGATCGGTCTCTAATTAAATACATGGAGTTTTTTTCGGCAAAGTAGCTTCAAATATTCAGAATTAAAATTTTGCATTTAAGGTACCATTTAATCCTTAGATTTTTGTCAAATGTATGTTTGAAATGTGAAGCTACTCTGCTACATGGCATAGGGTGTTAAATGGATTTTTTTAATCATATACTGTTGCTTAGTAAATGTTCTCTGTCTTTAATGAAAAAGAGACAGATTTCTGCCACTTGTGGTGTGAATTAGAACAAGTGATGACCATAGAGAGTGTTCAGAAAGGAAAAGTGAATACATTCTTAAAATCCTCTTTTCAGGTTTAAAACTATTAACTGTTTGACAATGGTAGCTTAACCACTTTTTTAAAATGGAGCAGTTGACAATAAGCTTAATTAAATTTGCAAATATGATTTGTAGTTTCAAGCATGCAAAATACAATTTGTGAAGGACAAGTGGTGTTGATAGTAGTTTTGCGTAACTACCATCTACTGTTTGCAAGCATTGCTGTTCAGAATGGTTTTCTCTGCTTTATGACATCTGCTATGTCATAGATACTACTTGTGGGGGCTTTTGAAATTCGATACATCTTAGTGAACAGCACTGTTTCATGATCACTTTTATCTCAGCTACCTTTTACTTTTTACAGGTTAACCAGTTCCATGCTATTAATCAGGTTTGCATCTAGAATAGCTGCTGTCTCATCTCTCTCCCATTAGCTGCCTTGTTTCTATGTCCGATGTCTGTGGAGGTGGCAGCTATCTGTATATGACTTCTCCTTCATGACCATTGTTCTCTGGCAAATGTTCCTTTAATTAGGCCCAGAACTGCATATAGGCTTGGTAGCTTGACAGAAAAGAGATCTGAGGCAGGTCTGGAATAGTACTGCTGAAGATGGCGAGCAGTCAGTTTCCCTGCCCACAGAGCAATCAGTTACTCTTCCTCCCATGATGCCATGTCTTGAACTGGCAAGCTTCCTTCAGCCCAGATGATTCCGTTTGCATTCAGTTGGTGAGGTCTGTGCCCCATAAGCTGTAGACCCAAGTCACCTACCACAGTTCACATACTTGCTCCTTGGCTTTTTTGCCATGGTAGTATGCTCTCAGGAGAGCATATCTCCAGCCTGCTTGGCTATGCACTGCAAAAGACAGCTCCACTGACTGTGCAGCTGGGATTACAGAGCATTTCTCCTGGATTTACAGAATCTAATCTTCAGGTTAGATACTGTCTGCTCACTCTAGGTTGATGGCCTCTCAGCCTAAGCTGATTACACTTGAAGTGAATGCAACCCTGGAGTTTGTCTGAACTCTGTTAAGGCCTGGAATAGCTTAGTTGACAACTGGAGAGCTGAAGCTGTAATTTTACTTTTCATGACAACTGGAGAGCTGAAGCTGTAATTTTACTTTTCATGAATGTTTTAAGTATCAATACTGTGCATATGAAATGTAGGTTAGAGCAGAATCTGGACTTGTGCAGTTCAGTGTAAGTGTAGTTATATTGTTTTGCTTTTACACAGAATTTGTAGATTTTGTGACTAATGTCACGCTATTTGAAGAAACAGTACAATTAAACTTGTTACATATACTGTCCTTTTTTTGTTTAAAAGGACCAAACTACAACACTGAAGAAAGCTTTTGGATAAATACTGTTAGTCTTAATGCCTTCAGTGTGTTAAACATTTTATGTGTAATAAATACAGTTAACACTGATCAGTCTGCAGCTTTGAAAACTGCAGAGAGCATTAAGATAGCAATGCCCAGGCTATTACCAAGATTTTGTATAATTTTTTGTTAGAACCTAAGCTTCAACACTGCATCTGTCTTCACAAATTTGAAGAGTGGTTGGCAAAGTATACTTGAAAATAATTACTAATGTCTCACCTTTATCTAGGGAATCATTTAAAAATCTTTGTTTAATTTCAAATTCTTAAGCTTGTGCTTTTGTGTAGTTTCTAGACTTACTTCTTGAAACAAGCTGCATGCTATAGAGGATAGGACTTCCTTTGGGGTCCAAAGTTGTTACTCTCCAAAAAGGTCACCCTGAATTATATCTTGTTGCATCATACTGCTTTATAGGATAAGGAATGCAAATAATACTGAGATGAAACAACTGAATTTGCCAGTGGCGTAGTATGATTTGGACTCCCACCCTAGAAAAAAAATAATTCTTGCCAAGTTGTATCAAGCACATATGTGCATAGATGTGTATACACATACATGTTCACTTCTCATGAAATATTCCATATGAAGATGAAATTCTGAAGTTTGAATATTCTTCTTCAAGATTTTTGTG
>VXBL01004002.1:36606-88794 GCA_013400195.1 Aramus guarauna | reverse complement strand
GTTTTGGTAAATTTTCAGAATTAATTCAGATTATAAAAGAATACAGTTCTGTTCAATGGTTTATTTTTAGTCATACCAAGGTAAAGTTGATTTTTATTACAGCAAGAAACTTGAAAGTTGGGTTTTTTGTGTCAGATGAAAATACACATAAAAAAAATTATTGGTTTTTCTGACAAGTACAGTATTTAAATATTCACAGTACTTCAGTGCTTTCTGAACAATCTGTTGCTTTCAGAACTGTGCAGTGAGCGGAGCAAGAAGGGACAGCCTTTTCACAGGAAATTGGCTTTGCTAGTCAATCTAAATGTTCTTCGCTTAGCATGGGAAAGAAGCAGTTTTGGTGCATATATTTGCTTCTCTTGTACCAGAACACTTAGTATTTCACTTCTCACCTGTGTTGCACACAACTTATGGATAAGCTTTCCTTGGGACTTGTTCCCTAATCTCTGTCAAAACAAGGCAGATTGGAAAAACTGCTTAATTATTACATCTTTCCTGGTTTTGGCTTACTTTGAGTGAGATGGGTTAGATAATACTTTCGAGCAGCCTCGTTAGCAGATCTGAGGGATAAGAAACTTCTGGCACAATAGGAATGATGGGAGACTAAAAGTTTTAATGTTTCCATCAGCTCAGCTTGATATCAGATAGGGAAGAAGACAGGAATTTTCCATTTTTAAAACTGATAGGAAACTACCCATGTTTTTGGGTCATATACAGATTGTTGAGCAAACGAGTATCTTTCACTAAGGTAATTTCCTTTCTTGTCTTCTCCCATGAAGAATTGATTATGACTTTTATTATATGAAGATGAAATCCTTTCCTCTCAAGTTTTCACTAGTTATTTTAACCTATAACTCAATTTAAAGGACATTTTCTCATGCGATATGAATCTTATTTGAATGACCAGAATTCTCTGATTATTCTAGTAATAATGGGAAGTACAATAGACTTAGTAAACTAAACTCAAATGTTTTTGTTTGATAATGAGAAAGTAAAGGAGGGTAGACAAGAATTTATTTTGGCACATTTGCTTACAAAGATAAAACATATATTCTGTCTAAGAAAATAAAATTAAATTGCCATGATTAATGTTCAAATCAGATTCTGTATTGAAGTTATGCAATAATGACTAATGATTGTTAATATCCTATAGATCAAAATTCTGGGAAAATATTTACTTTGGGTTTTTTGACATTTGGAATTACAGGTAATTTCATTGTTTATGTAATGAAATTTAAAATTGTTCCTCTTCTCAGGGTCCTCATGTTATATAAATATATGTTTTAGTTAAAATTCCACTGATAAGTCACTTGTTTAGTGCCTAAGAAAAGTATGTCGAGTGTTTCTTTTTTTCATTAAATTGGGAGAATCTGAAGTTGCATTTCTCAATTGGTAGTCTTTTCAAAGGTGTATGGTTTCACTGAATGATGGTTGGTCTGGAAATGCTTTCAGTTCAGAAAATTCTGTTTAAGGCTGATAGATTCCATTTCACAAGTGGGATAGAATATTGTGGAAATTCTTTGTGGGTTTTTGTGAAAGAAACTTCTCTTGTTTATTTAATCAAACATTTTATAGATTTTTGTATAGTAGACATTAGTAAGTTACAAGCAGTAAATTATGATCTAAAATCAGTTGAAATTTTTTCTATTAATTCCAGTGAGTTTTGTTCATGACTTTTAAAGGATTAATTAGCTCTTAGTATATAGCTATGGGAGAGCAGATACACGTGTTTTTAAAAATCCGTACACACGGAGAGAATTAACTTTTACTAATGAAATTGGTAAAGGATATGATATTAATGTTTTGTCTCAACAACTACCTTGAGACTGAAGTTGAGTTCTGCATCTAGTTCCAATGACAGCCTAAAAAGGATGTTGAAAATAAAAAAGAAAAATTCAAAGAATCCTAAAACTTTGCTTAACTAGGACTCAAGGAGCTGAATATGCTTCAGTTTATTGAATAGGATATTAAGAGACTTGGCAATAGTAAATAAATGTTGAAACAGAGATAAAATGTCTGGCAGCTGAAATTTCTTTTAAGTTGTTAAAGACATAACTAGATCCAGTGATCAGAAGTTAGCAAGGTGTGAATAGGAGAGAAAAAGTATTTCTTTGTCAAAAGAGGGATTATGTGACTGTAAAATTTCTCTTTTAATCACCAAACAAACCAGTGATCTCAAAAAGCACCAGTTAAAAAGCCTGAGATTGGAATGGGTATGTAGATTTCTTGGTAATAAAAATTCTGATCAACTCATACATGTGACTTAGTTACTTATGGATAAGGTTTGGGTCTTGAGCTGTGAATGTTAGTTACTCAACTTTTTGAGGCTAGGAAGAAGTCCATACATAGTCCTTCTGAGGATGGCAGAACTGTCAATGTGGAACTTCTGGTGGGAAATGGATCTAATAGTTATTTCTGTAGCACATAAATTACAAGATTTTTTTTCTTTTTTTAGTTGCATGTTATTTCTTCAAAATCAATGTCTTCACAGTGTTATCAACCAATTCCTTATTGATTTTTTACCTGATTCCCCCCCTTGCTGTCTCCAGATCTTTCCCACTAGATTGTTTTACAGTCCCTTTATGGCAATAATGTTAATTTTTAAGTTAATTTTATCAGTCAAGTATTTGCTAATAAAGCTTTATATTAAATGCATTTGTCTTGAGAAGGATTAGTTTAGTTTTGGAAACCTTTCATCTCCTTCTTGAAATGTTTCCAGACCTGTGATTTGTGAAATCTTCTGTGTGCTAGGACAGAAAACATCTGATCAATATTCTTCAGTTTAGCTCATTAATGGTAGTGGAAACTTTTGGTCGGCTAATCTTTACAATTAAGATCTGCATTCATTGGTGTCTGTATGATTTAGAACCTGCTGGCAAACATTTCAGTCTCCTGAGGTTGAACTTTTGGTGAGATAAGATGCAGATCTTCTTTTGTCATCATAAACTTAGTAGACCATATACATTCCTCCTTTCAAAATAAATAATTTACTTATACTCATTTGTAGCTTCCTTCTGTTGTGTGAGTCACAGTGAATTAAATGAATAGCAGAATAACAGGTACTGAAGAGTTTCAGAGAAGAAAAAAGGTGTCTTCCCTTTTTTGGTGGTACACACTTAAGCTTTAAAAATTAATTCTATCAACATGTTTATTGTAAATCCTAGCAAATAATTTAACTTTAAACAGAGTTGGTTTGATTTAAAATTTGGCTTTAGAACTTTTTCAGGGAGTGGTTTTTTTTTTTAAAAAAAAACAACTTTGTTTTGTCATCCAATTTATAGTAATTCTGAAAATAGATGTAATTACTTATCTATAAGCTGATGTTTCATCCCAACACATGTGTGTCTGCAGCATGAACTGCTTTTCCTTTGGAATGTTTTTGTTAATTTTTCAAGGACACTGAGTGAGTTTAGTGCTAATATAAAAATGTCGGTTTGTAGTAGTCTTTTTGGACCATTAAATCAAAACTGCCATTGAAATACAGTGTGGAATATATGTTTCCAGTTCTTTAATGAAAAGAAACTACCTCAGAGGACCAGAGTGGACTCATACAGTCCATGACCAAGGCTCTTTTGCTTTAGAAACTTTTCCAAGTAGAAGAAGGATGGCTAATATGTTTAACATAGCTCATGTTTATTTACATGAAGTTTAGCCATTGAGTAACAAGTCTCTTAGTGACTCTAGAATGGCTAATTTTTAACCCCAGGAACCAAGTTTAGAAAGGTTTAGATGACATTAATAGTCTCCTGAGCACTGTACATGAAAATAATACCATTATAGTTTAGTTTCACACGTTCTCATATTTTGGGGAACAGGCCATGCAGTGGTAAAGTAGTTGTTCCACATGTAAACTCCCTTTTTTTTTTTATCCTCTGCTGAAGGTTAGCACCCTTATAACAGAATTGGTGGAATGAGTGATATGAACATTATTCATCTTCTTTGGTAGAAAGTTAGTGGCTTAGTTTAAAGAGCCTCCTTATCAGGTTACATTCAAATTAATCATTTAGCAGATGATAACATCTTAGACAATGCCAAGTAGATTTTCAAGTAGATGTATAATAACATCCATTTATTCAAAATACAGATAAATTAAATATTCTTATTTGTTTCCTTGTTTCTGAGCCTTTTGACTGATCTTGCTTAATATTAATATTTCAAGCCCTTTGTAGTCTTTCAAGTGAAAGCTGAAGTACTTGTGCAGTCTACCAGTTTCAAGAGTGTAATGTTTTGGGGAAGTACAAAGCATTGCAAGGCTTCCAAAAGCAGTAGAGATGTAGTAGATCTGCCCATTTATTATACGGAATATAACTTTAAAGTATTCCATGCATATTGCATGTTCAGTGCCATAATATAGGAAGACTTTAAGGTAATGAGCCTTACAAGCTTTATGAGTATTTGTGAAATGGAAGGTTACTTAAATAAGGAAGGTTACTTAAACTGTTGCAGATAATATTATTTAGAATTATTTATCAAATGTATATGACTAGTGCTACATTCATAAAGTTCAAAGGAGGAGGAAAGTTAGAGGTACAAAATTTTATGGCTTCAAAGAAACCAGATGTTTGCGTGCATGCACACAAGTGAACACAGAGAGTAAGTCTGGTACCTGGCCCCAAGATAAAACTATTGTCAACTATTTTTTTTTTTTCTTTTTTTATTCCTCTGTTTTCTCAATGGTGCCCAGCAACAGGACAAGGGGCATCGGGTACAAACTGGAACACAGGACGTTCCAGCTCAATATAAGGAAACACTTCTTTACTATGAAGGTGACTGAGCACTGGAACAGGCTGCCCAGAGAGGCTGTGGAGTCTCCTTCTCTGGAGATATTTGAAACCCACCTGGATGTGATCCTGTGCAACCTGCTCTGGGTGATCCTGGTCTAGCAGAGGGGTTGGACCATATGATCTCCAGAGGTCCCTTCCAACCCCTACCATTCTGTGAATCTGTGGAACTACAGAGATTTTAGGTCACTCGGTTTTTACCTGTGTAAAATAAAATACTCTGTGCTTTCACACAAACCTGGTTTAACCAGTATTTTATATCCTCTGTACTAGAAAGTTATTGCTTAAATACCTACATTGAATACCATGCAAATTATCTAAGAACTTGTTCTCAAGAGTTGCACGGATAAAAATGAAGCAGAATTGGCATTTATGAAATTCAAATTACGCAGGAGGATTTGTATATCCAGCTTACGTATCCTCATCTAGTTGAGGTTTGATTTTTTATTTCAGCCATAGCAATTCAGCTGTTTCCACCACTGAGGCTTAGAAATTACATGTGTCATTTATTTTAAGTTCTGGTGACTTTTTTCTTTTTCCTGCCTCTGGAACAGTGTGAGTTCTCATCCTTTGGCAGAGGAGCATGGTATTTTGCAGAAGAGGGAGCACTGTCATTGTATAGGGGTAAATTTCTGTTGCTCTTGTGAAAATCTCCCCTGATTAGTCAAAATTCCAAGTCTTTGGAAAAAATTACCCCTGGACACTCGTTCGTAATACAAGAGTGCCTTCATTAAGAAATAGGTGCTATCTTGCATGTGTGTAGTAACTTGCACTGCACTGGCATAACAGTTTCCTTTTTGTCCTGACATGTGTAAAGGTGTGAAGTCCACTCCAGATACATGAGGATGGCTTTTCCTAGACTAACTTATCTATTTATAGATATATATGCAGTGCAGGGCTGATTAAGAGAGCACAGCAAATGAGCAGGCCTGGTTAAGACGAGTTTGAATAATGACTGTGCTGGCCCTTGCTGAAAGCTGTGTGTTTACAAAAGGGTTAGTAAAGCTATTTTTGTCTTTATAAACTATGTACTTTTATATTAATATTTTTCTGAAGTTTTTTGTGATTAAAATGTTAGCTGCTGCAATAAAAAATGCAGTCAGTTCTAAAAGCTTGCATTTGAGAACTTTTTCGACTGACGTTTTTACTGCATAACTTCATTTTTAAAGGGTTCATACAGTTTCTGGTAGATTATCTTAAGAACTAAAAATTTACAATGAAAGCAAATCTTGCTGCAATGGAGAGAAAATGGGGAACCAAAGCATGCTAAATGGTGCCAGTTCTTTTTCCTCATTTATTTAAGCAAGTCTTACTATTATATTGTCCATGGCTCTGTGGAAGTGAGTATGGCTTGTGCTTTGTCCCTAGACCCTATGGAATGGTTTTAATTTTAAAATCCAGATGCGTTTATGCACATAGACAGGAACAAATCTCTACTTTCCACATAGCATGGTTGAAGTGAAATTGATTAATCAGATGAGTTTTTACATTGCAGCTCATGTGAATGCAAACTTTTGCTCAAGACTAGGGTATAAGTTCAGCATTGTTTTTTGATCTTCCAGTTTTGTTTGAAGATTCTGCTCCTAGTCTCATATATTGATTCCAAGACTAGATCAATTTGTTTTTATGAAATGCTAAGTTTAGAATTTCATGTTATCCACAACTTCCAAGTTTATTGTGTATGAAGTAGCGGAGGCTCATTCTATTTGTCCATGTAAGACAAAGAAACTCAAACAGGAAAAGCTAGGGAATCCACCCAGTGGATTTGTAGTTCCTTCACAGTAGTTTGAAATGCACATATATCCTTTGTGAGTATAAATGCAGTCACTTCAGTAAGCATGTGAAGTTGTTCATGTTGTTCATGTGCAAACAGCAGATGTGACATAAAAATTCACTTTTTTTCCCTCTGTTTGGAAATGGAACTGTTTTTCTAAACTTAATTTACAACTTAACATGATCTCACCAAAGGCTAGAAGTATCTGGTAAACTTACACTTCTCACATTGACTTTGTACATAGTTTCAAACAAGGTGGCTCAACTTTCTCTGTGGTAGGAACTGAATGGCTGCTTAGGAATGTCTTTCCTGGGCTGCATAAAATCAGCAGTAGCTTGTGGGTCTAAACAACTGGTCATAGGTATGTGCAAGAGGAGGTTTTGACATCTCATGCACTTTTAAAAACTGTGTTATCTTTCCACAAAATTGAGGGTGCCAGGAGTGATGAAATCATATAAGAGGCAAAATTCAGCCTATGACCACCAGTCTGGCCTATTTGCATCTATTATTGATGGCTCTTTTGCTTCAAGAGAAAACACATTTGGATTTTAAACAGAAACGTATACAAAAATTAAAAATTTTATTTCAGAAATGGCTTACTTTTTAAGAGCTTCCTCAGCTGCATTTTGCCATAGGAGGTAGGGACTAAACATACAAAGCCTCCTGAACTTGCTTTTCACTGATAGCTTCCAGTCGAGTGGAAGCTGGCAAATGTTGTCTCAATTTTCAAGAAGGGTAAGGAGGAAGACGTTGGTAATTACAGACCAGTCAGTCTCATTTCAGTGCCTGGTAAAATAATGGAGAAGATAATTCGGGGAGTTACTGAAAAACATTTGAGAGACAACACAGTCATTGGTCATAGCCAGCACAGATTCATGAGGGGAAAGTCCTGCTTAACCAACTTAATTTCCTTTTACGACAAAGTCACTCACCTAATTACCAAGGGAAGCCAGTAGATGTGGCAAAAGCAAAGCCTTTGATGCTGTCTCTTAGAGTATCCTTCTGGACAAAATGTCCAGCACACAGCGAGACAAGTCCATAATACATTGGGTGAGCAATTGGCTGATGGGTTGGGCTCGAAGAGTTATAGTAAATGAGGTTACATCAGGCTGGTGGCCCGTCACCAGTGGGGTTCTGCTGAGCTCAATTTTAGGGCTGGTGCTCTTTAATGTTTTAATAAATGATCTAGATGCAAGAATCAAATATATATTGTTTGCCAATGATACTAAACTAGGACGAGCTGTGGACTTCCTCGAGGGCAGAGAGGCCTTACAGAGAGATCCAGATAGGTTGGAGAGATGGGCAACCACCAACTGTATGAAATTTAACAAGAGCAAGTGCTGGATTCTCCACCAGGGACAGGGAAGTCCTGGTTATATGTACAAATTGAGGGACAAGAGGCTGGAGGGCAGCCCTGTGGAAAGGTATGTGGGAGTTTGGGCTGGTGGCAAGTTGAATACGAGTCACCAGTGTGCCTTGGCAGCCAAAGGACCTATCGTGCCCTGGGGTGCCTTGGGCTCAGCACAGCGAGCCGGGCGAGGGAGGTGCCTGTCCCACTCTACACCGCACTGGTGTGGCCCCACCTGGAGTGCTGGGTGCAGGTTTGGGGGCCTCGCTGTAAGCAGGACATCAAACTGTTCCTGTGTGTCCGGAGGAGGGAGACCAAGGTGGTGAAAGGCCAATGTGACAGAACTTGCCATACATTAGCAATGAACCGCAGTCAAACAGAGGTAAGTATCATACGTTTTTCTGGAGATTGTACTACAAAATAGAAAGTTTGTTACTTCATACATAAATACTAAGTAAAACTCAATTTTAAAATTTTATGTAGCCCCAAGTGCTGTACAGCTGAGTCAGATTTTGTATTGCTTAGAACAAATTCTTTAACTTTAGAAATCAAAATACATTTATTACTTATAATTTGCTCTCTTTTGATACCTACCTCTGTTAGATTGTAGTGCTTTGCTAACGGAACTGCAGAAAAATGTCAGTGAGATCTAAGAATGCAGCAAAAATGGTTAAAACTAATTGTCATGCAACTGAGGTGTTGCTTCAGAGAGCTTTTAATTGCTTGACTGCTTTAATTTAATTTCAGTTGATTTTTCACTGGTATAATGGAGAGTTCTGCTGAATGTTAGTTCCACTGTAAGTTATTTATTGGAGTGAAGAAGAACTTGAGATCCAAATGAGCCTTAACTATTTTATAGCCATGACTAATCAGCTTTTTAGAAAGCATCCTGTTTTCCCAGTGATTTACTCTTCCTGCTTTTGCTGTATCATGCAAGACTGCTCTTGAGTCGTTTCAGTTCATGCAGGTGCCCGTAACTTGAACTGTTGAGATGTTCTTTACCAGAAGTTTTCCCCTTTGATCTTAATCAGATGTACCCCATAGGGAGATTGATTACATCCCACTCTTATCTTTGCTAAGTGAGAGATGAGATTGCATTTTGTTGCCTTCTTGCCCCATTTAGAAAAGGGCACAAAATTGTACCTGCTTTTGCTTCATAGCTTTCAGAAGTCAGTCACATAATACCTGTATTTCATCTAATGCTCTGTATAAAAGTAATAATATTGAAGTTAGATGTTGCTGGAGTAGTAAATGAAGGACTTCTTGTGTGCAAAGTGCTACAGTAGTCTCAGGAAAATACCAGTGCTTACTTTTTTTTTAAATACCAAAACATTAATATAGACTTTGAATTATTATCAAGTCAAAAGCATATTGACTCTTTACAGGGCTTTGTATATATACTTCATTAAAATCACTGAACCTGTTACTCATTGGATGAAAAGATCTTACGGGTATGGTTCTCTAACCTGCGCTATGGATGATTTTCTGAAGGCTTGCATAGATACTTTGCTGATTTGAACTGGAGAAGTTATATGCTTTGATGCAAACATCCATGATTGCCAACCTAATGGCTGATGCAAAGAAAAACAACCTCTTTCTTCAGTCAGATTTGTATGTGAAGACTTCATCAACAAGAAACAAAGCAAATTAGCTGTCAGTGCCAGCCAGAAAGTCATTCAAAACTAGCCAGCTTTTTTTCTCTTAGTGCAGTCTAGTTGCCCAAATGCTTAATGTGATCAAATGTATTTAGTGTTACAGGGAAATACAAAAGGAAATACTTTAATATCTGAGGAAATACTAAGGGAGAAAGGCTAATAGGAATTCAGGCACAATGGGCATGTTCAGTTTCTGGCTGTAAATTGGCCTATGGAAGGGGTTTTGTCAAATAGGCTGAATGCATTGTAACTACCTTGAGTTAAACTTGAGAAAAAAATTCTTCAAGGAAAGAACTATCACAACCACACAGTTTGGAACACCTAAATTAATTATTTTTTATTAACTTATGAGCCCTGCAATTGCTATTTTTGGTAGAGTATATGCCTTTAATTTGAAGACCATTTTCTTAGTCTGAAGAGGCCTTTTTCTATATCACTCTTTTGGGAATATAAACAGAGTTCTGAAGCATGTTTATGGGTGTTTTTTTTTAAATGCCTCAGTGAATTGCCTACCAATTATCTTCTGTAGAATTTGAATTTATTTAAGATATTGCTCAGTGCAGTGGATTCTTCTCTCAAAAATATCTAAAGCTTCACTTAATATCATTTTCCTTTTGTGTAATTTATTATTGTGCATTGGTTCTTGAAGCTGGTTGGTTTGGTGGGGGATTTTTGTTTGTCATCCCCCCCTCAGACAGTTATCCTGCCTTCAGAATGTAATCACTGTTTTTAAATTTCTTCTATTTTTCTATATTCTAAGCAGCACTGAATATAAGATGTATGTGGAATCTTAATCCTCCTTGCTTAGAAGTATGGACTCTTACTGGCATAATAATTGCATGCCTGCCTACTCTCTACTACTGCTTTCTGTCCAGCAGTTAGCTTACTTAACCTTTTTTGTTTTTCCACAAGTGATCTGTTTTTCACTTCCATATTCCTTCTTAGCTTTTTTTTTCCACCCTACTTGTATGTTAATTCCCATAATATTTCTTTTCATATCTTTTCTTCTGAGGTTGTAAAGTTTCTCCCACCAAGCCTTTTTGTTTTACTTATCATCAGGCTATTTGTTTTGATGTGAGGAAAATTCTTCTGGGCATTGGTACTAGAACTAGTAACTACATAGGAACTATCTTTCCAATAACTGTTAATGGAAAAGGCATATAGTAATGTTACTCTTTGTTTTTTAATCAAAATTTTCTATGATTTACTTTCCTCTTGATCTTCTACCTTTCTGTATATTATTTGTATTTTAATATGTTATAGTGTCTTCCAGGATAGCAATTACATTCTGAGCAGATTGCTGGTATCCTCCTCTGTTAGTAAAAAGAATGCAATATATGTAAAGTATTTTCTAGCTGGTTCTAATTATGAAGAACACTTGGTTTACAAATAACTATTTGAAGATCTGTACATTTAGCACACAAATGAGATATAAGAAAACAAATGTATTCTTCTTTAGATATGTTGAGAGCACGTGTAGTTTGAAGTTTGAGAGTCTTTTAAAAATCTGTGGAAAAGGTATAGATAAAAATCTTTCTGGAAAGGAAAAACAATATATTGTAAAACTTTTAGATCTCAGTTGAAACTTACTGATTTGAATTAAAGTACTCATAATCTTTGAAGTTAAAGACTGAAGATAACAAGGTAGTTATCTGAATTTTGCATTGCACAGTGTAGTTCAGTGGGAATTCACAAGGGGAAAAAAAAAGTCTAGAGCAGAATCTTGGTCCATGCTGAAATCTTCCCATTTACATGACTGAATGCTCTTTCTTGTGCTTTGAGTTAACAGCTACTGTTGATAGTTGATAAATGTCAATATTTCTAATGTAGGATTATCTTTTTTGGTGTTGTATTTTGTCATTCCTTCTCTCTGCCAATGCAATATCTAAATTAATCTTTGAGAATGAGGGAATTTTGGAGTTGTTAATTTTGATAAGCTGATCTGCAAATAGTTTGGGGGCATTTTCAGGTTTTGAATTTAATTCTTAACAGTGTACTTAAAAAAATTTTATTCAAAATTTCACAAGGTATTTTTTTCATCACTTTGGACAGGCCTTTAGAAGCAAATCGCTGAAAGAGATATGTAATTTGTATGCAAATACAGTATAGCATTTTGTACAGGATCTGCTGATTCAAAAAATTATTGAGAAAACGTAGTCTTTTCAATTGGCTGGCTTTGTACATCAGTTGTATCTTCAACTCTACTTTATATTCTCCATGGGTACTCTTCCTGTAATGCAAAAACTGAAGCAAGGAAGAGGTGTGTAGATTATGCCCCCTTGTTCATCACTGCATGGTCAAGGGCCTAATTAATTGTATGGACTGAAGAGATTCTTTTCTCCTATTGATAACCTTGAGGAAGGAAGGGATTGGAGGGGGCTGAATGACTTAAGCAAATAATTTCTAAATCTGAGTTCTGCCTGGATGATATGCGTCAATAATAAATTGGTAAGATTTGTAGTATGTTAATTACTAGCTTATTTCTAGGAAGTTTGTTGCTACTCTTAAATTTTTACCTTTTGAAGAATGCCTTTTTGTATTGTTAGCCTGACCAGTGGTTTCATCTGGGAAAACACAAAAATTACTCAGTCCAGAGAGCTTGTGTGCTTTGCATTTCAATAAAACCAGACTTCTTATGCCATAAGTAAGAGGTTCTGTTGTCAAGTATTCTACTGTGTCTTTACAACGATGCATTCATTATAACCTGAAAGGGGTTAGATAGACGTATCGGTGGGTAGCTCTGTGCCTGAATGCATCTGTTGGCCAGTTCCTCAGCCAGAAATAATCACGTCATAACTTACTAGTATTTGCTGCTGCTGCTGCTGTTTTCCTCCCATGAACAGGCTGCACAGCTGACTTGAAAGCAGTTACGCCAAATCTGGCATGACATTATAACTGTTACATTCTGTTCCTTGCTTTTATTCTCTTTACTCAGTCTGTGTCTTTACATCTCTGCTCTTCTGCCTGACCTCCATTAGGAGTTCTGGTTCTGTAGCCCAGTTAATACTCAGTTAATACTGACTCATTGATAGTCAGTTCTTCTCTGCCTCCTTTTCCAATTTACTTTTCCCCAAAACTTGCATATATTGGCTAGCAGCAGGATTTTTGCGTAGTAATTGAGAATGTCTACTCTCCATCCTCTCTCAGACATGCTTATGTGTCATTTCAATTTTGAGTTAGTTGCTTTTTAATTTGTCTGGATTGGACAATGGGAGTAGTTCCAATTCGTTGTTATTGGATTTTAATCTATTTTCCCATGCAGAAATAGTAATTATTATTCAGCTGTAATTACCCAAATGATGGTAATTTCTCTTTTGAAAAAATGACTACCGATTTTATTTGGAAATATGGAAAAATATATTTTCATAGTTACTTCAATCCATTTGTTGCATATCACATAAAATTGAATTTTGATGTGTTTGTTTCTTACTCTGGTAAAATGTTTTAATTGTTAAAGTTTCTGTTTGTTTTTTTACACTTAAGGATTATTTAACTAACAGAGAATATGAAAAATTGTTATAAATTACTAAGTTGAGTCCATTTATTTTGGCAGTTCCTTCCATAGTTATGATTTTACTTACATTGGATGTTACTTTTCGTGTATTCTGATTTACATTATTTTAGCTCTGTTCAGATGCTGGGAGTAGGTAGCTTATTTAGAAACTTTTCTGCCAAACAAGTATGGAAATTTTCTCTGGATTTCGCCATCTGTTTGTGTGTACAATTTTTTTTCAGTATCTGATTCAACCTTCATTGGGTCCCATGTGCTCAACAGAAGACGACTATAACTTACTTCTGCAGAAAGAGAGCAAACAGAATACAATAATGAAAGTTTTCTTGCTGACATAGTCTTGTACCACCATATGCATGAAGAGCGTCTTGACAGAACTTTTCAGCTATTTCTTATCTATATATTCTCTTTACATATTCTGCTTTAGGTAATTTTTCACCCTATTATATAAGCATCTTCATTTCATTCCTGTGTAGGTATGGTTGTTTTATGTCATAAAAAAGATTTTAGAAGTCTTGCTTTAAGAGGACTTTTTTATAAAGAGGCTTAATTTAACACTTTTAAAAATCTGTTTTCTATCACTGATAAGATGACTTGGAATTATATGCTCCGCCGTTAAATTCCATTGCAGCAGTATTTGCATGATGATTTTAATGTATATTATAGCTTTCCAAGGTAGCCTTTTTGGGCAACCTTACATTACAAAGGTAGACATTATAATATATTACAAAGATAAGCATTATAATATAGTTTCTAGATGTGCAACGTTAAGCCTGATCTGTACTTCTTAGCAGTAATGTATTCTGTTGCTTTCTTTGTATTTTAAATGTGATAAGAATAAACTTAATAATTAAGAATAGATGTAATATATTTATACTGTATTAAATGCCAATAACATTCAGTATTGTACAAGAGAGTTTTGCAATCCAGTAGAAACAGAGGAGATGGGACAGGCAGAGAAGCTTAGTGGAATTTGACAGGTCAGGCTTTTAATGTTTGAATTGGTTCACTCCTTGAATTTCAGCAGATTGTATTAGAATAATATTAGATTGGGCAGTGGCTTGCTGAATCAGGACTTAGAGAAATTTTCCATGCTTGCAGGCTGGGAAATGCAGCTACATAAATATGTTTAATAATTTGTGTAATACAGCAGCCTTGTCAATAATTAATTTTACTAGAATTTTTTTGTTTAGTAATAACAGTATAAGAACATTAGAAAAAACAGGAAGAAAGGAGAAAAAACATTTGGGGAAAGGGGAGGAACCAAACCCCCCCAAAAACCCCACTGAAACCACTCCTGAATCCCAGTAATTAAGTTAGTTGTTTATTATGGGTCATTTAACTTTTCAGTGGTCAGGAAAATATCCACATTGCCTTTCCAAAAGAACATTCCCATCCTTTTCTAAGTCACTCTGAATTGCTCTTGGCAAATATAAGAACTTCACAAAATCTGTTTTGCAGATGTGGAATCCACCATTTAAAAAGCTAAATTTAAACTTGTGTATGTGGAGCTTTTTTCATGGAAGTTTTCTTTGAAAAGGCATTTATGAAAGAGAAATTAAAAAAAATTATGTGGCTGTGCATATTTGATGTGATGAAATAATGAGATTATATGTTGGAGGGATAGTTTAAAAAAAAATCCATATATGTTGTTTTTACAAAAGAACAAACTTTAATTAAACATAGCTTGTTTTCAGGTGGAAAAAAGCCTCATTCAGGAAATGTTTTCCTTTTGTTTTCAGTGGAATGCAAAAATATCTTGGTTATACCTATCAACAGATAAATATTAGTATTATACTTCTGCTAAATTCTGCAACATGAGCATAAAACAATGTTATTCTTTCATCACACGCTTATTTAGGCCTAGGGAGATACTCTTAGTAAAAGGAGGTCACTTTTTTGACCTGGAACTCATCTGATTGATCCAGGGGTAAACACTTTTATTCGTTTCAACACAAACAACATTAGATTGGACCCAGAGTAGTTTAGGAAGTGAAAATGAAACTCTTGTAATGCAATCTGAGTTATTTTTTCGCTGTGTCTGAGGAGGAGGAAGAATCATTAAATGGTACAAAATATTCTGTAAAAAAACAGATGCGTAATTTCAAATTGGGCTCTCTGAGTTAACTGTGATATGGTATGGTGATTGAGGGTGCATAGTAGAAGGGAAGAGAAAATACAGAAGCAGCCTTAGTTAACATTTGTTTGCCATATTGCCATTTTAAAGACATATTCCCTGAAGGTAAATTGTTTGGGTTTCTGTGCTTCCTTTCTTGTTTATCCCCTTTCCTGCCAGCTAGAATGGGAGGAGTTAAATATTAAGAAGTATTAGGTGTTGTGAAGAAAAGGGACTGGAAAAAGGCTTCGAGTAAGTTTCAAGTGTAAACAGTAGATGGGGGGAAAGCAGCAAAGTGCCTGCTGGAAGAAGAGATGGGATGCTCAGATAGTTATTGACAGAGTATGGAGGGTAAAAGAGGAATGTCAGAACAAATTAGTGTATGTCATACTCAGACTGCATGAGGAAGACCTTTAGAAGGGGTAGTGAAATTATCTCTCTGAGGTCCTTCAGTGATCCCTGCGTTTTAGTCCATCACTGTTCTGAAGGAAAATAGAAAAGATATATCATTTATCGATGACTCCTAATGTTTTGGTTGGTGGACAGTCAGAAACAGTGGGCTGACTGGTTCATGTAGTAAGCTGAAATTTTGTCCATGGTATTGTGAGTATCTTTAATAAAAATAGGAAATGTTTCCATTAAGAATGAAAATACTTAAAATTTCTGATATAAAAGAAGAGATTAAAGAGCTCAGTCTTAGCTCAAGAGTTAAGGGCTCTCTGGGAATGATTGATCAATTTGTGAGTAATATATATAGTTGATTTCTTATATAAGTTTTCTTTATTTTAGTAAAAAAGTTTTGTAGTTAGATCCAGTAGCCACAAGGCAACAGTAAACACACATTCATTCTGGGAGCATTAAGAAAACATTGAGAGGATGTTAAACACATACTATAGGCTATGTGAGCATTTTTTACAGGGCATGTGAAGGAGTGTGGCCAGCTGTCTGCAGCAGAAGCAGCAGCTCAGGTAACTATGCAAGCGTTACTTCTTTCTTTACAGTTGAAAGGTAAAATGAATAAAAAGGTTTGAAAAGTCCTACAGTGTTGTGAAGCGACTGAGGTTTTGACAGGACATTGAGACCTAAAGAGAGGAGAATGAAGGCTTTACAAAATCCTTTCTGTGCCAGCAGAAGTGAAGAGTGAGGTTGATGAAGGATTCTCGGAGATTGTTTTTGGAATTGCACCAGAGATGCTTGTGAGGCATTTTAGATAAAAAGGCAAATGGGGAGCAGCATGCTTTAAACTTCCCTGCACATTACCATGTTACTAGGTACACCATCTGAGAAGTGGATATGCTACTGATGAGACGGTCATCACAAGAGGAGGAAGAGAGGCTGGAGGTATAGGATATTCAAATGAAATTCTGAAGGATTGAATGTTATGAGGGAAAGGGTCTGGAAAAAGACTCAGGTTTTGAGTAAATATCATAATGGGAGAAACTGTCAGTGTGCCTGTTGAAAGGTAGGATAGTGACATGGTTATTGACAACACATGGAGAGGAAAAGGGGAATCTCAGAATCCCATAATGGTTGAGGATGGAAGTGACCTCTGAAGATCCTCTAATCCAACCATCCTATTCAAAGAAGTATCAGCTAGGCACCTAGCACGTGGCCATGTCCAGACAGGCTTTGAGTGACTCCAAGAAAGGTGACTCCATAACCTTGGTGGGCAACCTGTTTCATATAGCAGCATAGATTTATTTTAGTGACCCTAGAAAATGCATCATAATCTAATGTTTCATTTAAAATTAAAAAAAAAACAAAACAAAAAACAACTGAAACAAACCCCAAACCAACCATCAGAACACTTGAATGTCTTATGCTAAATCTTGAAATAGAGCAATAAACTGATGCCTTACAGATATGAGATTTGAAGACTTTTAAAAATGAGACTAATTATGACTTTATTATGGACAATTGGAGATTCATTCTACTTCAGTTATTGATTTCTCATTATTGTCATTAAATGTGTGATTAAATATAATTACTATGAGCTATTTCCAGCTCATTTTCTTGTCTGTTTTATCCTAGAATTATGTATATATATCAGCTCTGTAGCCTTTGCTAGAGACCAGTGAATTACATGCTGTTGGATCATAGGCAATGTTTGTATAGTCTAAACAAATGAGGTTGTCTTGAGAACTTGGTGATTTTTTTCTTTCTAAATTAATGGTCTTCCTTCCTTTGCCAAATCCTTAGACTCTTCTCTGCATTAGATGCCAGAAGAGTTTTGAATTTTTATCTGGAAAGAACTCAACATGTTATATGGACAGAAAACATTTGTATCTAAGACAGTTTAAAGAGTCCACCTGTATCTCAGTGTTTTAGTTCTCTCTCATTTGAATGTTTTTGTGTATCTAAGAAACATTGAAGATCCAGGCAGATACTGTCTTTCAATTAAAAGAAAAAAGAACTATTTATTTTGCTAGTAATGTGGGAAAAACTCAACTTGAGAAAACAATGTTACATAAATGAGTCTTTGTAAAGTTTTTGAAGAACAGTTTTACAACAGAACTATTAAGACCTTCAGGATAAGTGGAAGAGATGTACAATAATACTGCAGTTAATTATTTAAAATAAAGAAAAGTCTCAAGAATAACCAGCCAGTCTGCAATACTGCCAGTTAAAAGCAAGTTTGTCAGTTGTTGTCATGTCAGAACAATTAAGACAATCTGTTTAGTTAATGAATTTGTATAAGCATTCATGCCTGTTTCCTGAAGTCTTCATTCTTGTAAAGGACTGATTACTTTCATCTTCCTGATTTCCAGTGACAGTGGAGACTATGTATTACCTGCATATTAACCTTTGGTCACTTGTCCAGTTGTAAATAATTTTATGTATTTACATGAGAGTTTGCAAAGAACTGATTTTTTAATTTTTTATTTTTTTTTAACCTTCACACATGCATGTTGGTGAATATGGTGTTTCTTACTTGGAATGTTGTCACATTAGTTTCATGACTGCCATACCATATCTTAAATGCTATTTTGCTATTACAACTTTATTTGAACAATATTATATGCCATTTATGCTGAAAAAGGTGTTTGGGTATATGATAAGAATTATTATTATTTCATATGTATTAACTTTATCTAAAACAACTCTTTCTTTAAAACTTTTTCCAGAACTGTGAGGACGTGGGATGTTAACAATGAAAAAAAACACAAAAGTGTATTTAAACCACGATCAGTTCAAGGTAAACGAGTGATTCCCACAACTTGCACTTACAGCAGAGATGGTAGACTTATTGCAGCTGGCTGTCAAGATGGCTCCATCCAGATCTGGGATAGGAATATGAGTGTAAGTCAAGTATTTGATAACAATATATGCTTCTGATATATCAAGTGTTGAATGTTGAAGCTGATAAAATCAATTTTGGTACTTTTATACTTATATTCTCTTCACCCACCCTCTGTCACCCACCCCCTCCCACCCCTGAAAACTAAATAACTCATAGGCAAAATTTAATATTCCTTCTGCCTCTTTACAACTGATCATTTGGTGTGCTGCTATTCAGTTCAAAACACTGAATAAAAAGATGGCCACATACCTACATTCAGACTAGTATTAATGTACGATGTGATGCTAGTGGAAAAAGCTGTAATTTCTTGTTGGTTCTTATGTAATTAAAAATGTATACTTCCATATTTTATTTGAGTTATTGAATACATTAAGCAATAACTCATAAAACTTCACACTGAAAATAGGTATTCATCCAGATAATAGGCAGAGGATATTAGTATGCAAGTGGATGATGATAAGAGTAATGCCGCACGTTAAATGCCAAATGTTGTTACATTGTCCAATGTTTAAAAATTAACACAGAGGCAAATTTGGACAATTTCTGTAAATGCAGTGTAGTCAGAAAGAGTCAGAATGGGAACTATTTCAAATTCTTTAAAATTATGAAATATTGTCTGTAAGTTCTTCTGTTCATATGGAACTTAAAATTGAATTTCCAGTTATTATGAATCTTATGTACAAAGAATATGTACAATTCTTGCTACTACTTTATAGTTTGAAGCTTAGAGTGATCAGTGCTCCCTGTTGCTTTGTGTAGTAGTGTACAAACCAGTCCAATTCCAAGAGTTTCATTTTGCAATGCTGAGTGCAAATTCAGCAGGCAAAGCTTTTCTGCTTTTAAAATTAATCATCATAATAATCATCCATATCTCCTTTATGCCCATCTTACCCAAAGAATTGATACCCAGCCCCTTTCACTTCAATGGGGTAAGTACTTACAGCATGCATAGGAAGAGAAAATGAGATTAAGGTCTATTTTTTTGGAAGCCAAAGTAAGATTACAGAGGAAATGGAGGGAGGGAAGCAGAGGCAGGAGCCTTTGAATCAAACTGACATCATAAATCTTGGAAAGCCATACAATTCCAATAGGATGGCTTTGGGGAAATAATACTGAACTAACACAAGTTATGTTAGTCTGTTCAACTTCATCTTTCAAAACATTTGATTTTAAAAAGAAAACAGGCAATTTAGGGAACTTTTCATGAAGATTGAATAAAATTTGATTGCTGGAGGGAAGAGGAAATCTATAGATGTAAAAGGAAAAGAAAGCCCATTGATCATATTCAAAGTACAGCCTGTATTTTGGGATTGCCATCTATTTTTATTTCTGTTTTTATTTCCACTATAAACCCAGTAAAACTTCCTAATGGCATGAAGCTTGAGAATTCATCCGAAGTGTAAACTTGTTCTAACAGAATAATAAATTTTTCAGAGACTGGCTTTCATCACCTGTGTATGTTGTTTATTTTAACATATACAGTATTGAAATATTAAGCTTTCTGGTGTAGTTTTAACAATAGTGCTCTTGGTAGTCTGCTTTTTCATGTGCTTTTCCTTTTGAACTTTTGTGTGTCTATAAGATGACATATTACAAAGCTGATTGAGTGCAGTTTAAGGTGATTATGAATAATTTAAAGATATATCCTGTGCATCTTGTGCAATTTCCAACTAGTGACCCCTGTATAACAATGCAAGATGAAAGTGATTTCCTAGTAGAAATGAAGTTGGTAGCCTCCTTGGATTTGTTTTTTTAAAGCCTAAAGAATTTTTGCCTTTGCTTTTGTTGGTGTCATTAAGAAATGACAAGATTTTATGTAAAAGAACAGTGTAAATTGGGTTTTTAGTGACATTCTTACCTAAAACTGCTGGTACCCTCTGGATATCTCTGTGGGTAGTTAAAATCAGGCGTTTCAAAAGACATCTTGATGAAATAATTAAAAAAAGAAAAAGTGTTCATATTACAGTTGGGGTGTCTAGAAGGGATAAGAAAAAAAAAAGGAACATGTGTTCAAAGTAGAATTTAGGAAAAGGAGGATGGGATTGACTCCTGCACTGGAATGATGAAAGCACTTACTGGCTTGACAGGATGCAGAGAAGCTTGCAAAGGCAAACAAAAAAATGTTAAGTCATGACAAAGTGGTACCGTTTTGGGGGTACAAACTGCAAGTAACACAGGAAAAATAAGTAAATCTGTGGAGAATCAAAGTGAGGGTTAAACTGCTTGAGGAAATATATAGTTAAAATATTAAATTCTAATTTTTGAAGAAGAAATTTTTTATTTCCTATCCAGCAAATAACATGTGACTTTGCTGAAACAAGTGTAGAGCTGTATACACAAGATTTTGCTCTACTACAGTACAGATCTGTTTCAAGTCAAAATTAAGACAGCATTTGTGTTTAACTTGAGAAGGCTCTATTGAGTCTGTAACAAAAATCATTAGTGTTTGAAAGCAGAAAATAGTTGCTATAATTTCTTACACTTGATCAGTTAGAAATTATTCTGGTGTCATTATTTTAGACTATGGTTTTGGCATATATGCAGCAGGAAGAAAGATTCAGGAAGGTATTTAAAGTTAACAGTAACTTAGTTGACCATGCTGTCATGGCGGAGCTGATCTGATAAAGGCCTGTTTTGATTGTCTGGATCTATTTTTGCATTTAAGCAAAAATATAAATGACATTTCAACCCTGCTGTTGAATGCCCATACCACTGTTCCTGCATATAACGGTAGCAGCACAAACTAAATCCAGTAAGGTGTTCCTACCAGATATTATGGTTCATCGCATATACTATCCATAATGCCTGTTATCCTGCTGTCTATAAAGGTTTTTAGACACATTTATTTTTGACAGGAATAAAAAGTCCCATCAAACATAGAGCCCACTTCAGAGAGCAGGAAACTTCTGTTTGCTTCAGTGAAAACGTAAGGTCCCTGCTTTCCCACAGGAGAAAGCAGCAGTACCAAGGGCAGAAGTGGACACTCCGATAGGAAGGAGGGACTGATAATGTCCTTTCCTAGAGCCAAGGGGCACTGGTTAGACAGGCACACCGCTGCAGTGCTGCTGGAAGGCACTCTTCCTCTGGGGGTTCACAAAGACCATACCACTTTACAAGGTGGCAAAAGCTCCCTTGACGAATCTCCCAGAAATCTTCCTTTGCCACTGTAGCCATAGTTTCTGACTGCTGGTTATAGGTTTATTATCCTCTGCTCCACACATGGCTTGATAGCTTTACATCTGACTACAGGGATCCTACTGATGTGTCTATTAAAGGGCTGACAAATTAAAAATCAGCCTGTTGTGTAGTGGCATCCCCATCACCACTGTGGTGTCACTTCTGTTTGCTGCTCACTAGTGTAGAACTTGGTCCAGAATGACATGATTAAATAATTGATTTTTTTTTTAATTATTATTATTTAGAAAGGAACAAGATCTTTTCTATCCCATGTTTTATCATCCCTGCTGAAGTCAAAGTAGCTGTTTGTTGTAAGTTAGGGTCATGAGTTAGTCGTATTTTCCAAGCCACGTACAGCCACCTCAGTATCTGAGGTTTTTTTAATTATGTTGTTGTGCCTAGGGAGTGATTTTGGTGCATGATCAATTCCCTTCTTTAGTTCAGACTAGCAATGCACACCATGAGTGTTTCATTCAGTTTTATGCTTCCACTGTTTTTTGGTGCAATTCCAAATCTCCCAGCTGTATGTAGTGAGAGTAAAAACACTTTTGGAACTTTTGGAGGAAGACTTTTCTTGTCTTCATGACACTGTCATTGGTAACTTGCTAATGCTGAAGTTAGCCAAATGCATTCCAGCTCTGCCTTGCCTTTCTCCAAACTTCCTCAGCATGATCATGATCCATTATAATCACCTGCCTCAGAGGATTTTTTCGTTTTGTCATAAATCTGTGTTATTTTCTCACGTACGTTATTTAGTCAGTGCATGGTTTTTCTTTAAGGTTCACGTACATGTGCATTTACAGTGCACATTAGCAGAACACCCTGTCAGCTTGTTTGAAATATTATGAACACTGTCAACTTGGCTTAAAATAACAGCTTCAAAGGACGTAAAAAATAACTTCCTTCAAATTTCCAATGAATAGTGGAAACAATAGTGTGAAATAGTCAATCATAACATAACACATTAGAACTCAATTTAAATATGGAGAGTTGGAGAGCATTAGTGGTCAAAATAAGACAGGACCTTGAAAATTACTGATTCACAGGGCAGTGAAGTAAAACCACTAGATTTACCTGCAGTTCAGATAGGTTCAAATTGCTCATCTTGCCTGTACTTGCCCATTTAGAGCTTTTTGCAAGACCAATAGTAATACATATTGGTGAACAAACTGATCTGTGGAGCCAGTCTTTACTATCAAGAATGAAATGTGTCTTGCAGTCAGTAAACCTCTGTGTACTCAGTTGACGTGGTTTAGGCCCAGCCGAGCACCACGCGGCCGCTTGCTCACCCCTCCGCCGGTGGGATGGAAAGGAGAACGGACAAACAAAGGCAAAAGCCCCGTGGGTTGGGGTAAGGACAGTTTACTGGGACAGCAAGGGAGAGGGAAACAACCAACAACAGTACTGATAACAGATATTCACAATGAGTGATAACAGAAACCAGTTTACCGATCCCACGGCCGACCAGACCCTCAGCCTGTCCTGGAGCCGCGCTGAACCTGCCGAACCCGCCCCTCCCTGACCAGCCCCCTTTTATGGTGAGCATGGCGTCACTCGGTATGGAATAGCCCCCCGGCCAGCCTGGCTCACCTGGCCTGGCTCCTGGTGACATTAACTCGATCCTAGCCAAAGCCAGGACATCAGTTTTCCTGTGTAGAAGTGGGAGTATCTCATTCATAGACATATGGGAAGACTGAAGTCATTTTTGTAAAGACTATTAGTACAATGTAAAGACATTAGTTAAAAGTGTATTGTGAGTTCAAATTGATAGAGAAGTCTTTAATGAACAGAAAAGTCCGCTTATTTTCAACACTAACCAGGAAAGCATCAAGATGTTTTTTCATTGATTTCAAATAGGATTTATTAGGGTGAGAAAGCTAAACCTCTTAGTTAGCTTTTCTTAGTCTTTCAAACCACCTGATGAGGCTACCTGTTATGTGAATTTTCCCTCCAGCTTTTCCTGGGTGCATTCAGCCCAGGACTACACAAACAAGTTCTTTGCATATGGCAGTCTAAATCATGGTTCTCAGTTTCACACATTACATACTTTATGGTGTATCATTGTGGCTGTGATACAAATATATTGATAAGGATGTTGGGGACGCAGAATTTGTAAGGAGTGATGTGGTTTAAATGCCTTTAAGAAAACACCTTGTACACCCAAAATCTTGTCTTGTTGTTTTTGGGGGCTGTTTTGGTTTTTTTTTAGCTATATTAAATTGGGTCTGTTTAGAAACCTTGAGTATTTTTTTGGTAAGCTTTTAGCTATCTAGTGGCTGCACTGTAAGGACTAAAGAATTAACTTTGACAGCTATATCTGTAATAGGTTTATCTTTTTATGTAGAGTAAATCTGAACTGGAAAGATGCAATGGTTTATAATTTTCAACATAATTTAATTCTCATTAAACACAAATTGATTCAGTGCTCAGGGAAAGATTTTTATAACTAGTGATTAACTTCTGTTTTTTTTACTAGGTCATGAAAGACCTACTGGTATGTTTAACTCCATTCTGCAGCTATTTCCTGCTCAAAAGTGAGCATCTACTACAGTATTGCTGAACTATTGCTTTGCTAGTGTGATATCCCCTTTTTTCCTGGTTTTAAAACCTTACTTTGGTTTTAGATTGCTAGAATAATTTGTGTATTTTGACCAGTTTTAAATTACTTAGCTAAAGCTCAAAGTGATTTTACGGAACTTGAAATGTATAATAATAGTGAAATCCAGGACTATACTAATATACTGCCCACAAGAATATCCTGAAAAGTGGTGTGAACAAGTGGTAATCCCAATAACCTCTTTTCCACACGCCCTTAAGCCACCCTATCCTCAAAATATAAGGGGGAGAAAAATGGGATGTCATAGTATGCACTGAAGTTAAGCAGATCTAAGCTCTGTACATTTTAATTGCAAATAGTCATGTTAAAAGTATTTTCCAAATAATTGCATGATTTATAGATGTAAGATAAATACATTTCTATATTTAGTGATTGTTTGCTTTGAAAGGGGTTTTGTAAGCTTTAGTTTTGTGGTGTGCTGTATGAAGGTTTAAGGTAGTTTTTAGAGATGAAAAGTTTTACAGGTATTGGAGCCATTTTGAAGAAATACTATACAACTAAAGACACAAATTTAGGTGATGCAAAAAAAAGATCATGTAAGATATCTTTTTTTTTTTTCCCTAAATAGGGAAAATCCTTTTGTTTTAGAATGGGAATCCAAGATAGGCTCTTATTTGGAAACTTTTTTGTAAACTTTATTTTGCTTTTCTTGATGGATTTTACAGCTGAGGATGCCAAGACGGAGTAATGAAAACTAGTAGTGAGATCTGAGACTTGCTGTAAATATTTTGTCCATTAATTGGAAGGTCTTTTGAGGACTTTCCCCATGCTTTGGGAAGATGAGACTGTTGGATCTTTGCAGTTACAGGATGCTTTTTGCACATGTAATATGCAATAAATTATTGAACTGTATGTCTTATGTCTGTCTCCTAGAAAGCTTTTCTAGTGTGCATGTGCCTTTTTAGATACAGTTTCTACCAGGCAAAGACCATAGTATGTCTTTGGCATCTGGTCTATCAGAGCATTCCAGGATTATGCTCTTTTTCCACCAGCTAGATTTTATTTATTATTTTGGCCATAGAATATTCACTTGTCTATTTGGATATTTTGTTTTGGTTTTACTTATATAGAATTTGAGGTTTATATTGATCTCTTCACAGCATTAAAATTATTCCAGTGAAATGTCAGTATTTAATAGAAACAATTTACAATGACTGTCCTTAAATTTGCTGAATATCTCTACTACAACTAAGCAGCAGGCAAATCTTCCAATTTCCCCCAAGTATGTAACATGCTTCATGCTTTGAAGAGGGCAGTCTGGCTACATCTGGAAATTTCTTGTGTAAATACAAGATGAAAGATATCCAAATATACTATATTCCCCTTTCAAACTTAAGGTAAGTTTTCCATATCCATAATATCCTACCCTTTCATTCCATATGTATATGTGCCAGACCTCTGCTCCAGAAACTGGAAATCACACACAAGCTTGCCAGCAGCAAATATTAACAGATTCATATATTATTCCTTTTTGTATACGTCTGGTTTAGCCAGTACATCACTATCTATACCCTGAAACTAGCTGCAGTAAAGAATCTGACAATCATATGCTAAGATAAAATGTGCCCTGCTGTATTTCTAAGTGCATTTCTCTCTTATGTAATAAACAGTTTATAGTTAAGAACTATCTAAATGTTTGCACTATCGAATATAGTGATGAAAGGCAATTCTAAATCTTGAAGTCTGTCACACCCCAATGAAAATAGCGTAAAGGATTTTACTTTGGATTCATGTATGGTTAAAGGAAAAAGGCTTATCCCTCAAGGATTATGTATCTTTCTTTGATTTACTATTTAGAAAAATAACAGTAGAGCTTACAGAGATAATTTTAAAATGACAATTTGAGAAGAAAAAAGTAGGCATTATAGCAACATAATTGGCTTTATTAATATTGTAGTGTTAATAATGTAACATTAATAATTTTACAGAAATAGAGAAAATAATGAAACAGAAATAGAAGAGTCTTCTTGAGCTAGCTTTGTTATTTTAGAGAAAATTTTCCTTTTATGCAGAGGCAAAAAGTTAAAAGTACAGATGCTACATTTTGTTCTGACAAGAAATGAACTCCAGAGTGGTGTGGCTTATCAGAAAAATGGCTTTTAGATACTGCAGTATATGCACTGCTCTAGCAAGCTGAACACTTAATTGGTCTACAGCTTGATAGGGCGTGTAAATTATGAAATAGTTTTGTGCTTGATGTGTGTATTAGGAAGCTAGTTTTGTGTCCAAATGTCTCTCATTATCGTTCATAGTGTGTCACTATTTCTTGAAGTTAGTGAGGAGATGAACAGCAGGTTTTATCCTGTGAATTTCGTAAAAGCAATGGAAAATATATTTCTGTACAACTCTTCATCATTAAGTTTATTAGAGAAGCCTAAAACTCCTGTATTTTAAAATACTTACAAAAGGAAACCTGTTACAGCTTCATCCAGTGGGTTTATTTAAGAACAAAAAAGGTGGGAAATGATGACTTCTGATCTGTGGAACATATTGAGTGAAGATTAGGTACTTTGTGTCTGCATATGCGTGCTTTATCTCTTGGCTTAATTTATGGGCCCTTTGCACCCTTCCAGCTTCCTATTTGGATGTTTCTCTTGTAGGCTTCACTTTTCAATTCATAACTTTTAGAAAGCTTTCTATTCATAAAGAATATTGTGAAGTGAATTTTAGAAAATGTGTAGTAAGAGCTAGCTGGGTTGGGGTTTTAGGTATAGGGGTTTTTTTAATGGAAAAGGAAATTAGAAGTAGGGGGTTTTTAATGGAAACCTAAAATAATTATTTGGAATTTTTAAACTTTTGAAATATATTTTTTATGTACCTTGTCAATTCTTCTCATTACTATTGCAGAGGAAATTTTTACTTCTTATCTTTTCCTGTGCTTATTTTAAATATTACCAAATTTCTAACTTTTCCAGAGGTCTAATGTAGAAGATGGGTAACAAATTCTTCCTATTTAAGAATTTTGGGATTTTCATGTATTCCTGTCACTGACCACTATCAGAAAGTGCATTCTGGCCTAGAAAACCAATAGTTTAATAGTTGTGCGGTGCTTGTCATAACCTTTTTCATAACTGTTCGATTTAGAAAAGATAAACTTACCAAAGAGAAACAGACAGAACTGTATTTTAATTTTTTTTTTTATTTCATTTGAATGAGTGACTGATTTTGAAATGTGCTCAGTTTTGTGACATTAAGAAAAATACTCATATTTTCAATACAAAAATATTCCCCATGAACCTGTTAGAAACTGAGAAGCTAAAAAGAAGAAGATAAATTATAGTGAAACGTAGCTTTTGCTTGTAACATTAGATTACATACACTTGACTCAGAGGAAGTTTGTTAAAGAACAAACTATTTCTATGTAGAGAAGGATTGTTTTATGACTGCATCCATTAAAAGGTGCACTTCTGTGAGGATACTGATTTTAATCGTGCTTAAATAGTTGGCCATAATACACTACAGGCTGCCCTCAGTTTCTAAAAAACATCTCGTAAGTCTAGTTGACTTTAATTTAAAAAAGTTTGCATGGCATTTGTAGAAAATTCATAATAAGATTATAAACCAAAGAAGTTATTTTGTGTCTATGATTATCAATGAGCAGATAAACTGCACAAGCACACCATCTCTTGGCAGCAGGTACAGAACTAAACTAGTCAGACAAAATGAAAAGTATTTGTAATAATATTATATTTTTTGTAAGACAGCCTTCAGGGAGCAAGTTTCTTTCAACTTTAGGTATAAATTTCATAATTAAAGCCTAATTGAATATATGTGAGGCTTTCTTTATGAATAAGTAAAAGTTCTTCCTGTGCAAAATATTTTAAAATAGTTTTATTCATAATGTCCCTATTGCCTAAAGTTTGTTTTCAACAGATGTTAGTGCTAAACAGCAGAGAGGGTGGTGAAATAGGTGGAGCATTGCCCAGCTGTGTTTTATTTAATGTATGACTGCAGTGATACTACACAGACTGAAATCAGATACATCCATGGAACAGCTGCCTTCCTCAAACCAAGTTCTAAATTTCTCATGAGATAGATAACTAGATTTGGAGTTGGATATGACTACCTATATATTTCACACATTATGCATAAACACATATGCAATATTTCTCTGTGTGTCTAAGTATGCCCACAAACTTATAATGAAATTCTAGTTTAATAGAATTTCTGAATGTGTATAATCAGTCTAACCTCTAGTAATTTAAACAAGGTAGTTATAGATAATGAACTTATGTAATTTCCATTCAGGTTAAGGAATGTGTAGGGTTTTAAAAAACTGCGTGTATGGTAACTATTTCACTTTTTATCATGTATATGTATCACTTCCCGATTTGGTTTGTGACTGTTTTGTGCTCAAAGCAATCACCTGTACTCAGCATTAAAACTTATTATTTTTATTTAATTTTACATATAATGCATTTTATTGAGATTGGGATAGAATGGCCAAATTAGAAAGTACTGTGCTAGTTCACATACAAAGAGTGAAATATTCTGAAAAAATCCAAATCTTTGTATAATCATGGACCATGTTTTTTATGGACACTAAGAACTCCCGACGAATGTAGCTGCTGTGACCAGCACATACCCTGCTAAGAGCATATAAATGCACTGTATCCTAGCTCCCTAGCCTGTTTCATTGTCCTCACCAATATGCAGGTCTGTGATCTTCTTTGGAGAGTAGATTGAGCCCCAGAGCTGTAAGCAAATTTCATCTTGTCGAGGTCACCAGAGTATACTGCTGTGACCTTTATAGAGGCTGTTTCAACAGAGCTTGCAAAAGCACAACTAGTACAGGTAGTGTGTTCCTGCCTTCGTAACAGGAGCACTGGCTTATATTCAAGACCACCTTCAGGAGCCTGAGTGATTTTTCAGAAGTAGTCAGCAGAAAGCATTGCATTGCCAGCCATTGACTTGTCACTCATCACAAATGCGCAAATGCCTGGTTGATTTTGATATTTGATGTGTGCAAGTGTGGTGCCAAACTGGGTAGGAGTTGATAGGGGTGTAGGAATGTTTTCTGTACTCCAGACTGGTCACTGTTGTTTCTTGGTTATTGCATTGAGGTAGGAGAGAAAGACAGGGCTATGTTAATGTGTGCTGCTGTGTGTCTGCATCTATAAAAAACCCCTCAGTTTTGATTGTTCTTCTGAAATAAATGTGGTTATGTCAGAAAATGAACAGTAAGAGGTTTATACCAACAAAACCAAGGCAGTGTGCAAACTCAGTTCCTACTTGTCTCCACTTTTTTTGGTCATTTTTAAATGATAGTTTACTGTATGTTCGTATTTGTTATGGAAAAGGGAGTGGTGATTTTGTTGGTTGTGACTTTGTTTTTCTTTATGTGAGAGAAACACAGATGTGCTTGAGAATTAAGTGAATGATCTCTAATTGCTGTTATTAGAGGAACATATATTTAAGTCATTGGTAAAATACAGCTGTTAAAGAAGACAAAACGAGACAGCAGTGGATCCTGAAAGTAAAGAACCATTCTCAAAGAAACAAAGAAGGAAAATATGTCAAAGTAATGATAATGGCAACAGGTTATTGATTGGATTTATTACAGTGTGTTTTACAATATGTCACTGTCATGGTTTAACCCCAGTTGGTAACTGAGCACCACGCAGCCGCTTGCTCACTCCTTCCCCCTGCCCAGTAGGATGTGGAGGAGAATGGGAAAATACTCTTGTGGGATAAGATAATGACAGTTTAATAGGTAAGAAAGGAAGATAATGTAATAATAATGATAGTAAAAGCAATAATAACAAAATACAAGTGATGCACAAATGCAATTGCTCACCACATGCAAAAGCAAAATAAAATAATCCAACACCTAGTCTCTTTCCAAGATGTGAATCTGTGTCCCAGCTAGCCTTCCCAGTTGTATATATATAGACCACGATGTTACATGGTGGGGAATATGGAATATCCCTCTGGCCAGTCTGGGTCAGCTGTCCTGGCTGTGCTCTCCCAGCTGCATATGCACCTGGCAGGGTGTGGGAAGCTGAAAAGCCCTTGACTTTGTGTAGACACTGCAACTACCCAGCAACAACTAAAACATCACTGTGTTATCAACAGTATTCCCATACTAAATCCAAAACACAACACTAAACCTGCTACTAGAAAGAAAAATTAACTCTATCTCAGCTGAAACCAGGACAGTTACAGAAAGGAGATGACACATTGTGATGCATATAACAACATTTCTGTTATGATGGTTAAATGATTAAAAGAGTTTAAATATTCAAGGGAAATTGAGGAGATATGGTACCCCTGTAAGAAAATCAGGAACAGCTTTCATCATGTTGAATTTACATTGCCGGTTAAACATTCACAAATTGATGTCAAGATGAACTAAGATGTTCAGCAGACAGAGAACGATCTACCTTTTCTAGGAAGGTAGTTTAATACCATAAAAATAGCATTAAAATGTTGGTAGTAATGGTGGTGAATAAGATTTAAAAAAAAAAGTTGTGGAGTGAGAAGTTCAGTGACAAAGGGTATTGAGTAATGGTGAATAGCCAGTGAAGCTGAGAGGAGGAGAGAGAATCATGCACCAGAGGGAATAGTGAAGAAGGGAGCCAACATGTATAAGGTGTACAGGAGATGCTGGACCTCATAAAACAATGAAGAAGGGGAATAGAAAATGGGTACTTTTTTCCAAGGCTGATGAAAATGAGGATAGCATGGCATTGTTGGGTTTGTCAGAGATAAATCTGTGGAGACTCAGGAAGGAATTTAAGTGGGATTGACAAGGAATGAGGATGGAGGAGAAGGCAGTATTGGATGAGAAGTCTGAAAAAGAGTAATGGAGAGAGAGAGAGAAAGAAACACAGAACTATTTGGTGAAAAGTGGATGATGCAAATGAGATTTCTGAGATATGACTTTCACAAACCGCAATTCATGTATGTCCCTATGCTCTGAAGATGCCACTGTTGATAGAGAAGAAATATAAAGTTGCCAGGCAGGAGTGTGAAATACTGTGCTGAAATTAAACTGGAAGGCTAGGATGAGGAAATGGAAGGAATCTTATTGTTGGATGGAGAAGAATTTTAGAGATGCTAGTGGTGAAAGAGAATTGTAGTCAGGAGAGGTACTACAGAGTATCATAAAAAAATGGAAATAAGAAAAGAGAAGAAAAGAGGGGTTTGAAGCAACATTAATATTAGAGGAGAAGGCTAATTGCAGAAACATTCTGTAACAATTCTGTACTCAGAGACAAATAGGTATGGTGATACTGCAGCCCTTTTGAGGCAGTCTTCGATATTGGTTAGGACATTTTTACATTGATAGTCAGATTATTGTTTATATGAAATGAGACTGAAGTACCTTAATTACAAACAAAGGAATTATATCCTCTCACATTTAAACAGTAACCTGTTTCTAATATCTATAAAAAAAGAAAATAATTTTAAAAGCGATCCACGTTTGAAATATATGGAGGAATCTCACTGCAGAACAGCAAACTACATTTTTCTGAAAGATATTACAAATTTTTTCACTCTGCCTAATGCTTAGGTACTTGATTACTGCTGTGCAGACTAGCTTGGAAACCTGATATGACTGGGTGTTGTGCAGTGTAGATGGATAAATATACAGTGTGTTTTAAACCAGAAACATTCATTTTCAAGTCATGTCAATATGAGTATCAGAAATCAAATCCAAGTATACCAGAGTCTCATCTTGCAGAAGCAGTGAAATCTTGGTTTTAAATTTAACTTATTTTACAAGGTATCTTTAATAATGAAAGATTTTAAGGGGTTTTTAGATTGAAGTTGATGAACTACCAGAGTTATTTAAGATGGTATGTTGTTTCTGAGCTAAATGCTGAATGAATTGAAATGCAGTATTCAGTTGTAATTTGTTGTATTTGAATAAAAATCACATTTTGTCAAAAGAACTTTAAACAACTGCATATTGTACACATGGAAGTAGTGATTAACACTGGAATTTGTTATCTATAACTTTGAGTTTACAGATTCTGAAGCTAAGTGGGAATTTACTTCTTTTCCCTGTGGAACACTGTGTTCAATTAGTATAAACTACTTGCAGAAAACAATTTTTGAATTTTTTTTCTACCTTGCCAATTCTTTGCTTACAAATGTGTAGAGATTTTTATTTCATTGCTTATTTAGCTAGTCAATTATATAAAATTATTGTGAGAAAGCAATGTCAAAGAAGTAATCATGAAACTGAGACAGGAATATTGCTTGAGAAAAAAAAGTTTGCTTTACTTTCTGCTTTTTTCTTTTTTTCTGTTTTCTTTTTTCTTTCTTTTTTTTCTTTTTTCCCTTTTCCAAATGAGCTTCTTACTTTTACATTGTACTCATACATAACTCTGGGACCTAATCCTGAAGTTGCTGAACTCATTGGGTACAATTCTGAGTTAAAGGTAACCGAAATTGAGGGTATTGTGTCTTGCAGATTAATAGCAACATATCTTTGGTTATTAGAAGCATATGTATCACCCAGCATTCACTAGTGTCCAGCTGACCTGTAACAGAAGAAAAGGAGTTTCCTCTAACTTTTCAAAAACAACTTGTCTCAACAACTTACTTTGATGATGGCATTTTTTGTTTTCTAGAGACTTTTAAAAAATATTCAAATATGTATGCTCCTTGAAAATCATTGTTAAGTATATTGAGCTAATAATCTCAGCCACTTTATGCAACATTATTTATAAACCACTGAGGCTCTGAGTTAAGAATGTGTATTTTATCACTGAAATATTTCATGTGGCAAAGTACCACTTAGCCTTTTAACTGAGGAATTCTTCCTTCTTCACCTTTCCACCCAAATAAATAAAACCAAATCCATGTTTTAAAAAAAATTGTATTATTTTAATTAATAAGCAGAGAAAATATGGCATGATGGTTTGCAGTACATTTTTGTCTGTCAGAAAAATCAAATAATGTAGAAGAAATAATAGCTCACTATATGTTACAAGAATTTTAGCGAAAATGACTGTTCTTTTCTTGTTAGAATATACATGGTTTAGCTGCTTTTTTTCCAAAAATTAAGTAAATTTATTATACAGCCACCTTTGATAACTCACTGCAAACTACACCTTTTTTGGCTCAAGTCTTACTGAACCAGAAATATTAGCTTTATGTGAATTTCTGTATATTTGCAGTTATATTTCACTCTATTCATATTGCGCCTGTATAAGATCACTAAAATGGATCTTAGGCTTTGAAAGCACAGAATACTGAAAAAATATGAGAAATTATATAGAATTATGGTGGGAACCACTTTGTACTTGATTTTTAAAGACATCTTTGTAGCATCTTTGTAGCATTTTTTTCTGTTTATATTTTTGTTTGTTTATTGCTGGTAGCAAAAGGCTACTTTTAATTGATGTGAAACATCTGGTGTTGACATAGGTGAGTTTGAAGCAATCTGTGGACTTTCAGTGGGGTTCTAGTACATCTTCACAAAATTTCAATGTAATTTTTAGAGAATAACATTGATCAGATTTGATTCTTTTCTGGAAGGCAAAGGAACTTCTAACAGCTGGGCAAATCTAAGAGTGGTTAATTTATTTCTGAAAGAGTCAAAAGAAGGTTTTGTGATGGGTTGTTTGTTTGGGTTTTTTTTGTTTTTTGTTTTTTTGGTTTACAGAAGCCATATTTATGAGAGTAAAAACAAGAAAAATTGTAAATTTGGTAGAATAGCATGGGATGGGTTAGATAAATTATGAAAAGATACAAGGGAACATTTCTTTTACATCCTTGTACATTTTTCTCATGCAGCGTAAAATATTCCCAAAGGAAGCCAACTGAATAGTTTCCAAAAGCTATTTTTATTAGTAATATTTATCAGTTTTGTGGCCAAGATAGATTATTTTCTCAAATGCAAAGTTGACAGTGCAGACAAACATTCAGCTGGCGCTTCATTTTCAAACCATTAGGCAAATATTTAGCAATTCTTTTAAGAAGCCATCTTTCTAAAATGGTTTCCTAAAATCTTTCTTGATGAATTAAACAAGAAGAAATTATTTTTGTGGTCAGTAATATGCTTAGAAATTGAATGCTCTAATTGGTGAAGGAAGCATGGGCAGGTAGGAAGGACTTTTTTATCACTCTGCAGTGGTTAAGAGACATCTCTAAGGCAAACTAGCCTGCTTGCTTGCTGGTTTTGTCTAAACCCATGTATACTCAAGTGTGTAAGGTGCATTGCCTCATTGCCTTCTGTGTACATGTTAGAGATTTTTTTTTTTTTCCAATAAAAATCAACTTTTGGTGTCAATTGCAATTAACAAAACGCTAAACCATTTTTCACCTTGACTGGCTATGTTGCTCTGTGGCTTCTCTTCTAAGAATGCTGTTTTCCTTAACAGCCCAACATTTTCCAACTAAGCATTTCACACTTGTGTTTTTATTTTCTTTCATAGCTCCATGACATGAAGTATAATTCATTGCGAAGGAGTTAAGATTTTATAAATCTTAAAATGTAGTTACAGAGATGTTTTTTGTATTCTTTTTCTGATTATGTAGGTTTTTCATTGCAATACAGTTGCTCAAGTAAAACTGCACAATATTAAAAAAGTCTCTTATCTATTCAGTAATTGCAAATAACTAGGAAAACTTCTCAGTAAAATACATGTGAAAGATTACTGGAAGGTATTGCTGAGTGTAGGAGATAAAGAAATCCCAAAGACTTGCCTCGCCTAGAATATCATCACTCCACCCAGAAAAAGGGCTTAGTTGCAACAGGTGATGATGATATAAAGGACACACAGGACAGTTAAATGCAGTTGCCAGTCAGATGTCCTGTTTATGGCAAATAAAGTTAGGTTACTATATTTGTAATGGGTTTAAAAGAAAGGAAGAAGTGTTTCAGGTCTGCTAACGATATATGTAGATGTCACTGAGTTTGAAAATCAGGGGGAAGAGCTAATCATGTAAACACTAAAACCTCAAATTTCACAAATTAATCTCATTTTGCATCAGTATGGTCATTATTGAAACAGCATCCATTTCTACAGCACAGGAGGTGGTACTGAAGAGCTGTCACATAAATTGAAAGCCCAGGGATCATGTTTACAGAGACTTAAGGAAAGCATCTGATACAGTCTGCAACTGCCTACTCAGGGAAGAAAAATGAGAAATTCCTAAATTCAGCTGGCATATGTAGACCTGATAATTTGTAAGTGATATACTAAACCCAGAAAGTACAGTTATGTTTCTTTTCTGGATTGTAATTGAGAGCAAAGCAAATGTGCTTCCTTCAGTAGAGATGACCAAAGGGAAGATGGGGAAATAGCCATTTGGAGACTGTAACTTGTGCCCTGGGAACCTGTCTTGTGAGCTATGATCACAGCTCTGAGATTGCTGGCTGTCTCTGATGGGATCATTTTCAACAAAGACCCGGACAGCTTTGCTCAGTTGTGACTAAAAAGGTTTCAGGTTTGTTTCTTTGTTTGTTTTCTTGCAGCTTTATAGCTCATGCCTTTGTCACCATGAGACTGGCCTATGACAATATGCTGTCTTGGAACTCTTTTATGTTTATTAAAAATTACTAGTTTTGCAGTTGAATATTGTCAGTGTCAGCTAATTTATTTTGCTGAAAGTATCTTAGTCGAGTGAAATCACTCCTTTAAATCTCAAACAGCCATACATGGCATGAGACTTGCGTGTCTGGCATCTCTGCCCAGCTAGTCCTGCCCTTCTGCCTCACATTTAAAATCAGCATAAATCCTGATGTCCAGCTCTTTCAAGGAGTATTGGGAACATTGCTTGATGTGAATGAGGGGGAACAGCTGGTAAGCAAGCATGAGAGGCATCTCAGGAGATGAGCTTCCCTGTTCAGAATACACCTCCTTGTGCTGGAGCAAACTGGAGTAGATTGCACATTGCTATTGGCACGCTCAGTATTGGATAGACTTCCTTTTGCTGTAGGCGCAATTGTGGTTGCGTGGCTGACTGCATTCACACTAACAAATGAGTAAAACTTTGTTACACATTTGTAATACAAAGAAAGATTGATTTAGCAATCTTTGTAGATCTCAGTTTCCCCAAGGCCTTCCTTAATTTACTGCCTCTGCTTTTAAAAAGTCTTGAAGATGTTAGGAACAAGAAGGAAGAAGAATGTCTTGGCTGGGACATGCATTGTTTTGTTAAAAGACAAAAGGGGGATGGGAAGCATTATAGTTTTGGGAAAGTGTTGGCTTACTGTGAAATATTGTATCCTAGAAACAATGTGGAAACTTAAAAAATCTCATTAGTTAAACATATTGTTGTTTTTTTCATGGATGTGGCTTGGATTTTTGAGGTGAACAAACTGAGTAGGTCTATCTTCTGCTTCTCCTAGAACATGTTTTATTTAGGATTCTGGACAGCAGTTGTGTGACGCAGAAGTCTAACGATGCGGCTCTGTTGTAGGTCATTCATTTGTGACAAACACTTCATATGACCACTGTCGTCTTCATTTCCCATATTGGTCCTCTTCAATCCAACCATATATTTGTACAGAGGATATTCATTACTGACACTCCAGTCATGTACCTTCCGCCGTGCCCCCCTCCTTTGCAATCCTTTCACTGGCTTCCTTTTTAATTACGGTTCTTATCCTTGTTGTGAGGACTGTGGTGATATTGCAATCCCTGCCATATATCTCTTATCCTAGTTCTTTTGATAGATGCAACTGCATCCTTTCTCACATGTGCTTCATGTTTTCTGCCTGTCATTTCATGTTGCACACAAGTCAAGTCAGCTGTAATTGTTTAACAAGGGTATAGGTGCTAATACAAAGCTAGAAAGAAAGTGCTTACATTGCTGGAGTTATTTGCTAGAAAGCCTTCAGACAAGTTGCAGAAGATAGTGTATGACTGCAGAATTCGCTGCAATAACTAAACCTTTAAAAAATTTTAAGGACTGATGAACTTGTCAAATTTCGTATGGCACAAGACTAGTACTCTATAATAGCAGGCACCTCTGCAACAGAAGAGGGGCAGTGAGGGAGAAAGGTAGATACACTTTGCCCTGATTATCTTTACATCTTTCTCTAGTGTTTCAGTGCTCTCCCCTTCCCTTCCTGAATCAAACTTTTGAATTGTGTACATCAGTTCTGGTGTTTCATGTCTTTCCAGCAAGAAACATTCTGATAACAATTTTTTTTTTTTTTTTTGCTAATGATTTGTTAGCAAGATTAGACATCTGTTACAAATGTTAAGAGGCCAGAGGCCAAACACATTATTTTCTTTCAAAACTGCAACGAACCTTTGCCAGTATATGTAAAAACTCCTTGTTCAACCTTCTATCATTTTTAGAGCAACCTTCAATCATTTTAGACTATTTGATTTAGTATTACAATTCAAGGTTATATTCCCTTGCAGAATAATATATGGAGGGCAAGCTTGCAGAGCTCAAAGTTAGGAAAACAATCTTACTGGTAAAGTGAGCAAATTTATTTTTAAAGACAAAGAGAATTGCTGATGCAATCTTACTGTCCCTTTCAGGCAAATCTTGTTTCACATGAAGTCCCTAGACATCAAAGCTGGATTGAGTTGGGCTAAATTTGTTCTGATGTTTTCATGTTTGTGATTAAGGGGCAAATAATGTCTGAGTCTTGGATGTCTGTATGTTGCTTTTTTTTTTTCCTTTTTTTTTTCTGTGGGACAGTTGAAAAAGGGTAAGAACTGGCCTTCATTGAGAAGGCTGTATAGAGGGTGACGTATTTAAGGTGAGCTGTTTAATTCTGGAAAGGTATAGTTTAGGTTTTATCAATGGATTCATGAATTCATGCTAAATAAAATAAGTATCTTTGACCATAGCAAAAATAACAGAACTCTTGCAGCATTACATTATTTTCTCTCTCTCCTTCTCTCTCCTCTCTCTCTCTCTCTCTCTTTCTCTCTCTCTCTTTCTATCTATCATCTACATATATACATGTAGATGTTTGGATTTTTTATTAGTAAAACATAAAAGAAAAGGCATTGTTTGGTCCTGAATCTTTTTCTTTGTTTTAATTTGTATCCAAAACAAAATAAAAGGAAGAAATTTCATATTGATTGAGGATGAAATGAAAGAAAAGGAAACACTCTTGCATTAAGTTGGGCAACAAAATGAAAAAACTGTTATTTTAATACATTTATGTCAGTGTGACATTGCCAGGGAGGGACGGGAGTGTTGAGTAGACAAGTGTTGTGGACCCCAAATGAAGTTTTTCCAATTTATTTGAAATAGCTAAATACCATATTGTAATCTTTCTGACATTTTTTAGGTGTGATTATTAACCATTTATGATGTTTTCGCAAGTGTCCATGATATTTCTTAAACAGAAAATACATCATTTTAATTGCTTGTTAATGTTTTAACAAATATTACAGAAAATTTATTTTCTGATAGCCAATTCACAGTTTATCCTTTATATGTTACCACATACTTGGAAAATTTTATGTAATTGGATGCATAAAATATGTTTCTTAGGATTTATAAACACCCCCACCAAAGACATACAGTTGTAAACTGCAGTCTGTTCATAGAGTTTCTCCAGGATATGCACAATTGGCTTGAAGTGACAGTAATTTCAAAACAAGTAGTATTGCTAAATGTAGGTTATTACATTCTGTCTCCAAATACTGTAAGAAGCTTTTACTTGGTGTTTGAATTCCTCCTTTGTTTGTTGAAGAGTCATTTGTGGAAGGAGTTACTTATGTGACTCCTCACAAAAACTGCACACCAACATAAGTTTGCAATTATTATTAATGTCATCACACAAAGATTCTCTAGCTTTTGGTCCAGACTTAGAACAAATATTTGAAATGGTAAACAACATTAATTACTTTACTAGCTTGGGTCTTTTGTATACAAAATAGCCCATAAAAAGAGCCTTAGTAAGGTGCATAGTCAAAAATTAGAAGATACAGTAACTGAGAATCCTTGTGCAAGCTTAATTCAGACCGTGTGTTTGTATTTCGTGATAACATCCTCTTTTTTTATTCTATAGAACTGCGTCTCTTTTAATGTATAGATTGGATAGTAATTAGTAAGCGACTGCTCAGTATTTTGTCCCCTTAGCATTTAGAGTGTGATTCGAGAGCTGACTTACTAAATGCAGTTCAAACCCTCCTCTGAAAATATATACTTCTATGCATATTTTTCTGTTTTGCTCATCACTATGGTAAATAAAGGATTTTAAGGTCACTATTTGTGTTTTTCCCCTCTGTATGAGGAAGGGCATGTTTTAATCCTTGTCTTACAGATGGGAAGCTGAGATACAGTTGCACAGGCAACCTTTAATTCTTTAACACTTTATTTTGTAACTATATGAATTACTTTTATGTTAGGAAAAGAAGGCAAATGAGAAGTGTAATTTCCTCGGTGTTACAAAATGTGTCAACCTGTCTCAAATTCCATCATCATTGTTTCTGTCTTTTCCCATTTTTTCCATTTTCCCTTCCGTTGTATGAAAGGCATCTTGGTGTCTGAGCTGAGACCTTTGTTTTTGGTTGGGAAGTTGGAAAGCTTGATTTTACAAAAGTACTAAAATTTAATTTGAGGTTCCTCCCTTTTTTATAGAATTTTTAGGAATTTTACTGAATAGTGACTTAATAACTAGAAGTCAGCTCTATACAAGAACAAAATATTAATTTGAAAGTAATTTCTTCCTTTCTCTAGGATTATTGACAAAATAGAAATAACTAAAAGTAAACATACATCATTCCCAAAATTGAATTTTATTGCAGCTAAATGTGACACAAACCTCAAAATATCTGAGCTTTGTTCTGCTATACAAGCCATGAATTTTGGCAGGGATTAAATTTGGCAAAAGTCAATTCTTCCAATTCTTCTTTTAAGTCCTTTCCAAAGTATGTATATTGTATTTTAGTATTTTTTGTAGCTATAAGCTTGCCTAACGGAACATTGAGAACTGTCCTAAAATGTATTTTTATCTTAACCAGGTCTAACTACCTTTATTCAGTGCTAGTGGGAGTTTTCCAAGAGCAATGATGCTATGTAAATGTGGACTGTATAATTCAACCTATGAAAAAGTCAAATTCTGCCTTCAAGCTCTTGTTATGAAAGCCTATTCTGAAACATGTATGACCTTTTTAAAAGGCTGTAGAAATACTTAGCTTCTGTACCTGCTAAAAATGCAGGATTTTCTGTTTAATGAGGAATAGCAGCAGAATATACAATATGTTACAAAGAAATGTTTAGCCCATCTTGAAATAAGCAAATTTTCTAATGTTTTATTTGTTTGACAAACAGGTACACACAAAGTTCCACTGCAGGCAAGCCCATGCTCCAGGCACTGACACTTCATGCTTGACATTTTCCTATGATGGTATTGTCCTTGCCAGCCGGGGAGGTAAGTGATTGAAAGAACCCTTTGATGTGTTGAACGTAAGACAATTTTAACTTTACAAAGTGAAATGGTTCAGTAAACAAACCAATTAAATCATAGCATCATTAAATATTATTGTTTATGATGGAGGTAAGATAGTGAAATCAGATACTAGTGATTTAAATCTGAAGTGTTTCACAATTACATCTCTTACGTTGATAACACCATGCAATACCGTGTTACTAAAAGTGGATTTTACAGCAGTTAAGGAATGTTTTAAGAGAACTTTACTGTTTATATTACATAGTTCTTGATCTGTCTTCTTGTCTAGTATTGATAATACACCAAAAGGAAATTATTAGCTTAATTAAAAATAAAATGAGACCAGTTTGTTACTTAGTTCTTTCTGGGAAGATTACTGGCTCTCAATAACAGTATCTTCGTTTTGGCATTATTAATTCCTTAAGCAGCTTTCTTATGCAATGCACTTTTCAGTTCTAATTGCAATTTTTATCTAATTTATATACAAAGATTGAGAGGTGATGACTGGAAGTTAGTGGCCAAGATGTTCTTGAATGGCAAAAAAATTTAAAATGTCTACAGCACAGGGAAAAAATTCTTGCTGTTTAAATTTCAGGTAGAACTTATATAAAGAAGTATTAGATAACAGAACAATTCTTGAGAAGGCAAAGGCATATTTAAAAACTCCTTAACTCCAATATTAGATGTATTGAAGATGGTGGTGTCTGCCTAAGACAGCTTTTCATACAGAGATTTGTCTACCCAGTATTTTGCAGGCAGGTGCAAGCACACAATCCAAGCTGTCTGGATGGAAACCAGCTGTAACCAGAAGCTATGTGTATGCATTAGTGTGGCCTCAAGGCCAAATCAACAGCCCTAAGGAGAGGCAGTATTTGTTAATGTCGGCTAACATTGTGCCTAACATATGTACAGGACATCTGGTCAGTTTGGTATGTAGACAGAATGAGATTACATATACTAAATACCAGAATAGAAGTATTCATAGATGGCAGAAGCTCTGAAGCAGGGGAAGTGCTTCCAAGCCAAGGGCTGTAGCTTGCAATTGCTTTGTGTCCTCCCCCTGTCCCTGATGAGTAGAGTGGCATTGGTGGCTTTTACAGCCATACACAGCTGCAATTCGATGCTACCTCTCTGACTTCTTTGTATGTCTTGCCACATTTCTAAGATTCCAAACATTATGCTCCTCAGATCACATCTTGCAGAGTAAGATGATGGCAGTCTTGTCCTTTACAGCCCTAGGCTTACTAGGGCACACTAATGGCACATGGGGTGTTTCTTAATTGCTGTTCAGGCTCCAGGATCCAGAGTTCTACTGCCACTGTCCTCATCACGATCCAGTCCTAAGTGGTTGTGGTAAAACCTCTCAACCTTGCTGGTCCTTACTGAACCAGACACTTATTACGTGAGAACGTTCTCCTCCTTGAAAAGTACATGAACCATCTGTCGTTCTGTTCTGAGTGAAGTGAAATGCTGCATCTGTCTGCCAGTGTTGCCCCTGAAAAATTCACACAGACATACTTTAAAAGATTTAAAGAGAAACCTCAGTGTGCTTTTAAATATTAACAGCAAACAAGGCCAATACTTATGTGAGAAATGTTCACTAGTGCTGTCTTGAAACCTCCATTTATGTAAGTTTTCTTATGTTTCACATTTATGAATGTAGATCACATAAATGACCTTTGCTTATTTTTATTGCATGTGGCACTTTTGGTTGCCTGCTCTTCCTCGTCTGTCTGTGGATTTTGTGTCGTGTTAAACAGACTTTCACTTACTTATATTTTATCTACCACACTCTATTCTAAGCTATATAAAATGTTGATTGATTGTTTGCAGAATGAAAGACTGTATGGAAATTTGGCCCCTCAGTGTGGATAAAAGTGCTACCTTTGTCTAGTGTATTAAAAAAAACCAAAAAGCTCCATGTGCGCTATGCTAGAGAATAAGGAGGATTCATTTTGACTTGTTTGGTTAGTGCTTTAATATGAGTGCTTTGGATCTGTACCAACAAAAGCAGATGTGGATCCAGCATTCATAGATTAACACACCTGCCAAGTGCTGAAGATCAAAGAGAGGGTAGTTGTTTGGGGAATGGGGACTTTCACTGAAAGCCTGATTGACTCTCCTGCATCTGATGTAGATTCTGTGTTGGATATGACAGAGATGAGGCAGGCCTCAGCTGCAAGCACAAGGGAAAATGAAAAGCTAAGAGGCTGCTTATGAGAGATCCCAGTCTTACTCTTCTTGGGTATTAGGTAGTAACTTGACAGAAACTTAAGAAAGTGTTATTTTTGCACACTTATAACCATGAAAGTAATTTTTTCTAAATACAGCGAAGATAGTATTTGGGGAATATTTTCTTTGTTTAGCAGCGAAGAGGTAAGCATTAGGAATGGACTTGGGATCCTATTATAAAAATTAAAAAAAAATACCAACTTTTTTTTACTTCTGGTATGTACAGAATTTATGGAGTTAGATTTTGTCATAATATGAAGCAATGGCTTCATTAATTCCATGAATCTCATGATAGCTATTAGTTTGATGGTTCATTTATTTTCTGTGATATGAACAGTGTGCAGACTCAGTGCCATCTTTATCAGTAAACTTATAAAGATAAATAAGTTCACCGTAGTTAAACAAGAAAAAATATTCACATCTAAGCCTATCAGATAGCTTATGGAGGTACATGCTTTCTTTTGAGCTCAAAAATTATTTTTTGTGTTTCTGTTTGATGTTCTGCTTTGGGGTTTTGTTTGTTTGTTTGTTTTAGCTGTATTTCTCTTTTCACAATGTTCTTTAGGAAAGATAGAACATTTAATTTTGAAGTTGGTTTAAAAAGTAGAAACACCTTGAGTACAGTTTCATGCATACTCAAGGATTATGCAGCAGCATGTATAGTGACTTTCTATTTTGTGTAGAGTAATAATATATTGCTCTTTATGGTAAATACAAACATTAGCACTTTAGAAATCAAATGGGTTTACGTCAAGTAATATTTCTCAGGAGCCGAACACTGACGTTCATTTCAAACAATGCCAAAAATGCATTCATTAGCTTTAATGGGCATAGTCAACTATTTGTAACACTTAGAGTTGAAAAGACTTTCTCAAAGTCTTCCAGTATCCTTTACTTCCGTATGTTTAGAGAGAATGATACACTTAAATATTTGGCCAGTCTGGTATGGATGCAGGTGACAGTGAGAGCTGTTCCAAGTGTAAGTGCAGAATCCCCAACTTGTGACTTCCCTCCCAAGGCATTTGGCCTGGGGTGGGTATGGTCCCAACCTGTGCTGCCTCCAGAGGTTGTTCTTTAGCTGTTGCAGCACCTCTTGTACTGTAAGGTGTCTCTCTTCACATCTATAGTATAAGCCTTCACAGAAAGGCTCAGAGTTTATAAACATCATATATTCTAGTGCTCCCTCACGGTGAGCCTTATTATGCTATGCCTTTCCTATGCTGTATTTTCTTTTTTAATTCTTATTTCCTATGTTTCTTTGCTTTCCCCAATGGTCTTTGTGAATTTCTGTCCTTGATTTTTGCTTTCAACACAGGCCTCCCTCTTTAAAATAGGAGCTTCTTGAAGTGTGTTGCCGACTTCAGGCTTTTTGAGTTTCTGGCAGCACTTTTGCTTCTTTTGGGCCCATTTGCATGCATGTACTGGTTGTCCTGGTCAGTATCTTCTGAAATGAAAACAATAAAAACAGATAAAATCTTTGTAGTATCAGTGCATTGGCCTTATTTTGACTAAAAGCCATTTGCAAAATGCCTGTCCTGGCTCATCAAAGACTATTTTTCTAGGACCTAATTGTTACCTCGTGATAAATCCTATCCTCGATACCATTGGCATAATGGTGTCTGGCCTGATCATATCAGACTAGAATCTGTTTGTTGGTATCCTGCTTATTAAAATGGCACAGAATAGCATTTGAAATGCTGCTAAAAATACTCTAAAAGCTTTAAATAATCTTGCCAGGCTTTGGAGAAGTTTGCCATCAAGGAAAATACTGAATGATCTAACTGGACTACTTTGAATGCTTCATAATGAAGTGCACAAATTTTGTTTGTATGTTTTTTGTTTAAAGGTAACTATTTGTCCCTGTATAAAGTAATTAAAAATAGATCAGTACTACTACAGCTCTTGTAAAGGACTGATAGAAAGAGGATGCTACTGGAAAAAATCCTTGTTGTTGTGGAAAGTTGGTATGTCTGTTTTCATAGTGGCAGTGATTTCAACTCCAATTGCAAATTAGATTCAAGAACCAATATCGTATTTGCAACACAGCAAATTTTAATTCAGAAAAGTGAATTTGCGCAAATTCCTAATGAGAGTAAGAGTTTCACAGCATTGGCCCAAGTAATTCTACTAGCATTTCTCCTTTTCCAAATACTTAATCATCTGTTTCTGCGCAGTGTAAGACAGTATTGATTTGAAATCAAACCACGACTTTTTGAGTCCTTCTAGAGTCTTCTAATTTTTTAAACCAGCAGATTACATTTTCTTGTTACCAGAAGAGCTATAGTGAAATGTCTGACTGCATCTCTTCTGCTAAAACCTGGCAGGACTACAGCTTGAAGATCATGTCAAGGCTCATTCCACTAGGAACAGAGCAGCCTTGGCTGCTAGCCTTAGAGCTGTCCCTATCCAGGAGATTTGCAGAGTGGCCAAATGGTATCCTTTGCATACATTTATAAAGTGCTGGTGCTTTAGATGTAACATCTCACCAATAAGTGTTTTTTGTTGGGGGTGGGAGGGGAAAGGGAGTGTTCATATTACAAGACCAAATACTTTGAAGTGCTTGGGATGTAGTCTACTGGGAAACAATAAGAAAGTAGATATTGTGCAAATAGGGACTCAACGTTTTTCTTTCTTGTCATTTTTTCAGCTTCCCAATGAACAGAAATATACTCTGCTCTAGACATCATTTATTTAAGTTGTCCGCTTCTTAAAAATATTTTGTAGTAAGGAGTTATCCTAGTCTTTAATATAAACATGCATGATGTACGAGGCCACACATTACTGCTTTCCCTGTAAAGGGTACTGCTGGCCTTGATTTCTTTTGTTACAGCATGTTACTTTTTTTTTTTTAAACATTTTATTTCCAAGGCCTCCTTTAAGCTCTTGATCTCAAAGTCTGTGAATCCACAAAATACTTTTAGACAACAAAACTACTTCCCTGTGAGGTTTGTTCTTTGGAAGGAAGCAGGTCTGTGGATTACCGGTCTCTTGCCTCCTTTTCATCCCAGTTCAGGAAGATTTTGTAACTTTTTGTTTAAAATTAATCTCTGGATATTTTTGAAGAGAACTGTTGTTTGAAAGTCCTTCTTTTCACCCTTGAAAGCATTGAGGCACTGATGTCAAATGCAAGGAGACGTCTAGGTGCCTGAGTGAGGTGCTTCAAAACTCAAATTCTGTAACTCATATCATGCTGGAAAGACGTATCCCAGAGGGATGATCAGTAGAGATGTACATCTCTCTGAGAATAACTAACTAATCTCTTTTTTACCCCTGTTCTCACTTTGTTAATATGTCATAACTTTTCAAAAAGGAGTAAACAGCCTGACTTTTACTGGCCTGCAGTCGCACCATGTTTATGAAACACACATGAGAATTGCTATAAATGTCTTTCTGTAACCTCGATTTTGGCTTTTATGGCCAAAGGTGGTGTGGAGGGGTGTGAAAGGGTTTTGTAATAGCACATGTGGTTTCATTTGCTTCCCTTCTCCCCCTTCCCCAAGGATTTTTGACTGATTGCAGGGCCTGTTTTCTGTACTGAAATTGCAGTTTGTTGCTGTTTCCCTGCTAAAGAAGGGGGAAGACTTCATGTGCCTTCCATTCTTCTTGATAATTTTTTCAGGGATGGTAGAAAACAGACACATAAAACTTGGTTTTTGATCTAGACCATCTATGGTAACTTTTGAATTTCTTTTGATATCTTGAAAGTTAAATTCACTCCCAGTAGTAACACACCAACACAAATTACAATAAATCAGTGTTTGGGGTATCTGATTCCACTGTGAATAATGGTTCTTGGTAGGATTGTCATGATGGACTTGAGTCACTGAGGAGAAGTTTCTGATCTACTGGAGTGCAGCAGGTGGAACATCTCATCCTTGTACTTTCATACTCATTTAGGGACAAAAATTTCCAAACCATCCCCATTTTGAATGCTTCTACCATATAATTCTGTTCCTTTTGTGTGTGAATTAGAGGATGAAATCTTCTTCATGTGTCTAAATTCTTGACTTAAATTCTTTATTGCTAACCTTTGTCCCTTTTGTTTCATAGGAGATGATACTTTAAAGATATGGGATATTAGACAATTTAAAAAGCCTCTTAATTCAGCGGAAAGACTGCCCAGCTTCTTTCCAATGTAAGTACTCTAATTTATTCCAGCTAGTAGAAATAGCAGCAGTTGTGCTGAATGAGAGAGAGTCTACCAGTTTCCCCTCTCAGTTTTCAACAGGTCCAGAACTGTGCTGTCATGTTTGAACCCCAGCCGGTAACCAAGCACCACGCAGCTGCTCACTTGTCCCTCCCCACAAAAGGGGATGGGGAGGAGAAGGAAAAAAAATAATTCATGGTTTTAGGTAAAGACAGTTTAATAGGATAACAAAGAAGAGAATAATAATAGTAATAGTAGTAGTAGTAATAATAAAAGTAATAGTAATAATAATAATATCTAAAACAAGTGATGCACAAATGCAGTTGCTTACCACATGCAGAAGGGGAAAAAAACCTCCTGATGCCCAGTCTGTTTCCAAGCAGCAATCCTGACTCACTTCCTCAGTTGTATCTGGATCATGACGTTACATGGTGGGGAATACCCCTCTGGCCAGTCTGGGTCAGCTGTCCTGGCTGTGCTCTCCAAGCTGCATGTGCACCTGGCAGGGTGTGGGAAGCTGAAAAGTCCCTGGCTCAATGTAGACACAACAACTACCCAGCAACAACTAAAACATCACTGTGTTATCAACAGTATTCTCGTATTAACTCCAAAACACAGCACTATACCCACTACTAGAAAGAGAATTAGCTCTATCTCAGCTGAAACCAGGACAGTTACAGAAAGGACTACATGGAGAGGACTGTGCAATGAGGATTCTTGGCTATTTTAGGACTTCACATTGCTTTAAAAGATCTTATATTTTTTGTGATAATTCATAGCTAGCTTTGGCTTATGCCATTTTTCAGTCTCATGTCTTATGTCTAATTAGATTAGCAGCTTTTCAGGAGGAGGCCAGTTCATTGCCTTATGTTTGTGTAATAAGATATGTAACTAATCCTCACTCTTATTTGGTCTGATTAATAAAAAAAGAGCTGGATTGAGAAGTAGACATAACATGAAGGTGCATGGTATGAATTCACGTTAGGATGTTGGAAGTGCTGATGACTGTTCTTTGGTACTAAAATACCATATTGTACTGCACAGTGCTAAGTATTGCATTAATATTTTTATTGGTGTTACTTGCATTTCAGTAGCTGTAGCACAGCCAAATCTAACTCCAGAGACAATTTATACTTTTGAAATAAGATCTTAGGCAGGTCATGGACAGCTTAATCTTGACTATAATTTGTAGCACAGAGGAAAAATAAACAGGCAAACATTTTTGGCCACTGTATAAACACACTACCTTGCATCATTGAAGAATGTTTCATCAGCAAAACCAGATTTCATGATTGATTTATTTTTTTACTTAATGATGATAACTAGATTTGGAAATACTGTGTTTGTTTCTCATGTTGAGAAGTTTACAAGACTTTTGAGTGGAGGAGAACTTTGTTGGGAGGAGGATTGTTATTGGATCTGCCAGTTTTAGAAATTTTGCACAGCTGTTATTGTACATGTGAACTGTGTGTGATAACTGTAGTAATAGATGACAGCTGACAAAAAGGGAGTTTTTAAAGCTTTTGCTTGAAAGGATTAACAAATAGAAAAGATTATTTTTAAGGAGTGCAATTTATATATACATTCCCTAAACATTGATTATTGATTTGCCCAGTATGATGGTTTGTTTTCTTCAACAGGACAGATTGTTGTTTCAGCCCAGATGATAAAATACTCGTCACAGGCACCTCTGTTAAGAAAGGTGGTGGTAGTGGAAAGCTTTTTTTCTTTTATCGGGAGACGTTCCAGAAGATGTATGAGATAGAAGTTACAGATGCGGTATGTATTTTAGTTTTATTTTGTCAACTATTCATGTGAATGAAATCATATTCATAGGCTTTTTTCCTCTTATACAGGTAATGACCTACCTACACTACTGTTGTTTTTCTCTTCCATATATGAGAGACAGAGGTAGAGCAATGTGAATAGGTGTTAGTCTCCTCTCAATTAAAAAAAAACATAGAGGAAAATCTTGGGACAAAGTGATTCAGCACTAGCGGGTCCCTGCTTTGATGTTACCATTGTGTTTCTCAAGGATTTCTGTGAACCTTTCTAGATCTGTGAAGTAAGGCGCAAATCCTAAAATTCTTGTATGTTTATGCTGTTTACTCCAGCAGTTACCATGATGAAATGCGTTATTGTGACAAAACTCCTACTTGTCCCTACAACTAGACTTGTGGTTCCTATAGAATGTATTTCAGCAGACTCTAGCTTGTGTAATTGCAACAATGTTATGGCAAAAAGAAGGTAGCATTAGGAATCCCTCCATCAAAAATACCATTCTCACAAGTAATATAAAACCCTAGAATTGTGAATCTGCAATACAGAAGAGTCTATGTATGTCTTGAGCTGCCTACTTATTCCCTTGTACAGAGGAAAAAACTTACTATCATAGTTGAAAAAAGGTCCTTTTGCTCTTATGGTGTACACAGGTAAGCTTATAAATTATAACAAACAGAACTGGGACAAATTCAAACAGAATTGCCTTTGCTTAAGTATGGCAATGTATGCTTAAGTCCTATTTGTTGCAGTCTGTCAGATAGCAATTTTGTTGCTTTGTTTCAGTATATTGTTTTCTCTTGCACTTTTCTTAACCCAGCCCAGCAGTCTTTCCTAGCACAGTGGACCAAACCCCCTTGTGTTGGAGATCATTTATACAAAATTTACATTTCTCTTAACTTTTCTTTTCAAATCCCATTTTCTCTTCTGATTCATTCTAAAGCAAAATCTGCTTACAGATGAATTTGTTATACCCATCATTTCTGTGGCAGCAGTCTTGCAAATTAAAAATGCAGAATTCACGTCAAAGCAGAAAGCATGTGTTTATTTCTGTACAGGAAAAAGCTCCTGATTTTATTTTAAACATACATTCTAAATGCAGGTTTTATGGTAGTGGAAGTTTTATTTAGTACTAAAGAATTTCTCCAAAGTTAGCATAAATTAGATTTTAAATTTTTCTCTTGCGGAACATACCAAACCTCAACTTAACTCATGAGGATTTCTAGTGGATTTTTATTTTCTGATACAAGTATTATTACCAAGTATTTATGACCTTTTTCTGAGACAAAACATGAACCCCTCAGTATCCCTTCTGAAACTTCACGACAGAGAAAAGGAAAACAACTACATAAGATAAAGTACAAGACGTAGATTGTTGTAGGAGCTCATCAGTCCTTTGAAACAGGAAAGAAAATAGCTTAGCAATTCCATTCACAGTGAATTTGGATTCCTTAGAGCTAAGTGTCTGGATGTGGTCATGATGGCATCTCCATTTAGTGGTGATGAAGTTAGTAACAGTGTACAGAAACTTCAGCTGAGCTTTAAGACTGCAAGAATGAGAAGCTTGTTAATGGTGGATCCTCTGTCTGCAAAAGAAATTAGAGAGGATTACTGCTTACCAACCTACCTGTTTTATGTTCAAAGGAAATACAATTTTCATTTGCTAACTTTGTCTCCCAGAAAAACAGTTCCTTAATTCTCTGAAATAGAGGGTCTGTTTGCCTGCTGAGGTAGATGATGCTACAGAGGAGTCTTGAAAAGATTGTATTGCTATCGGTTTCTCTCGGAATGGAGAGGTAAATTTATGTTGCTCTGCTTCAAAATGCAAATGAGACATAGAGCTGAGAGCCAGCAGTAGGAAATTGTTGGAAAAACAAAATTAGGGGTCAGTAAGTGACTTCACTGGGGCCATTCATGTAATAACATTTTGTGTACGAATCTCAGCAGGTTCATAATTCTGTACTATAAAATCATACAGGTGCTGATAGTTTTATGGTGCTTTTTAACACTGTAGTAAATTACTTTTGTCCATAGAGTTTTAGTGCTGCTGTTTTTCTTCATTTGTAATTATAAAATTTAAGACTGTCATTCTCCTGCTTTGCATATAATGGATCAAATGAAAAGAATGGAAATAATGGGTGAAGAATTGAGACTTATAAATGCTGATCATATGACATAATTTTCAGTGTAGAAATAATATTTCTACAAACAGTCTGTCTTGCTTTTAGCTTCAACACTACACATCTAAGAAGAACACAATTAAGCATAAGGTATTATAAAATAAAAGCAGGATATTTTTTCAAGATCTTTCTATTATTTGTATCTTTCAACTTTTTCATTAGTGTTCTTTCCTTGTTCTTCTCAAATTGCAGTGTTTGATGAAATATAAATGCATAAAGGCATGCTAAAAACAAATGAATTTTCAAGAAGCTGGCTTTTGTATTTTATAAGCAGTACATGCTGTTCGGTAGAAAGACCATTAGCCTATAAATTGGTAGATTAATGTCTTGTGTGTAATTTATCAAAGCATTACTTTCTGTGGACTACTTTCCTACTTCCCATTTTTTCCTTACACTCTCTCAAAAATGCAGATAGCATTTAGTGTAATTAAAAATAAACACGTAATGTTGTCCAAGACTTCAGTTTGTCTTCTGTAACTAAATATCATACTACTTTACCTTTTGTATGTTATGCAGTACTTAAAGATGTAATTTCAATGTTTCTATTTTTGTTTTTTTAAGCATTGCAGAGATGAAGTTACACTATGCTAATATGTATAGTAAAAGCACAAATACACCAATATCTATCTCTGCAAAGAGCTTGATCAACTCTCATTCCTCATGAAAACAATTTCAGTGATTTCAGTTGGATTTAGTCCAAATTGCTAAAGAAAAAGGGCATCATTAGTCATTATTTCAAGTATAAAATTAAAATAATAAGACACTTTGAGGGCAATTGTATACCAGTTAAGTGGTAGAACTTACATAATCAGGATAATAGAAAATCTACTGTGAAGAGAAAACATAAGCCATTAATGTGTTACTTTTTTAATTTCAGAAGGATTATTTTAAAAGAAATGCCGGTAAACTCAAAAAATTGAAAAAACATGAAAGAGCAATAAACATTATCTTAAACCTCCTTGGTAAATAGCGAGTGCAATTGGCCTGTGAATGAACCTAGGGGGTAATGGGAAAATATTTAATGGGAATGTTTGACCAAAGCAGTGTCTGACATTCCTTTTCATCATACCACACAAACCTTTTTTCACCTTTTCTTTCAAGTTTTCATGGGAAAACCCATTACTGTTTCAGAGCTGCTGGAGTGAAACCTTGTGGTTTTACTAATGGACTAACAGTCTGATTAGTATCTGCTGTTGTGGCTCGGTATAGAATATTGATTTGCTTTTCATTTCACATATTA
>VXBL01004002.1:236-25092 GCA_013400195.1 Aramus guarauna | reverse complement strand
GGGACAGCTGACCCCAACTGACCAAAGGGATATCTCATACCATATGGTGTCATGTTCAGCATATAAGGGGCTGGGGAAAGAGGAAGGAAGGGAAACATGTTCGGAGTGTTGGTGTTTGTCTTCCCAAGTCACTGTTAGGCACGCTGGAGCCCTGCTTTCCTGGAGATGGCTGAACACCTGCCTGCCGATGGGAAGTGGGGAATGAATTCCTTGTCTTGCTTTGCTTGTGTGCACGGCTTTTGCTTTACCTGTTAAGCTGTCTTTATCTCAACCTATGAGTTTTCTCACTTTCACTCTTCCAATTCTCCCCCCCATCGTGCTGAGGGGAGAGTGAGCAAGGAGCTGCGTGGTGTGGAGCTGCTGGCTGGGGTTAAACCATGACACCCTGCCTGACTTCACAAAGATACTTTCACAATCTTTTCTCAGTATTTCCCAATGCAGGCTACTCTGTGTGTGTCTATGCAATAGACACTGCCAAAGGCTTTTCCAGTTGATTTCATTTGAAGAACTTAATGCTTTTGCAACAGCAAAAGTACCAAACAGCTTTTAATTCATTACGAGTAATTGTCTTTTGTAAGTGCTGTATTTTCAGATCTTATAGTGATGAAGCTGGCCACATCAGTTCTGTGGATAAAATTATTTTCAGGATTTTTATGACAGGCTTCCAGGACTTCAAGCTCCAAAGATATACTGTCCAAAACATCCAGCCATTACAGAAATCCTTTTTTCAAATGTTGAAGATATTTATTTGATTATACATTCTGCATTTTATCACTATTATTTGTTATACTAAGGCATTTTTTTCCATTTGGAAAGCTGAGATATGACCTGGATTTTTTTTTTTTATTTCAGAATCTACATATATTTGTCTTGTTTCAGCTTTAAATGTTATAAGAAACAGATTAAGTCTTTCTGTGTTGAATGTTTGAGTCTAGAATTAGTTAACTGAAGTTTTTTGTTGTTCTGGTGTTCATATTTTCTGATTCTTGAAGCTGTCATCCACAAGATTTCCTTACAACCAGTACTTTCGGTTAGTCAAGTCTTTTGTGCTAGGTTTCCGTAAAGCAATATTAGGCAATTTAATTCCCTGCTCTTTTACTTCTCTTACCAAGCATGAAACCACCCTGGTAAGTGGAGTGAGAGCTTGCAGTTTGCTTTTAACTGCTGAAGTTATTGCTTCCAGCCTGAGCTCCTGTCTCAGGCGCAATTAAAACTGAAGTACCACCTTGTTTGTTTTGGGTCCCATTGCAGGACACAACCTTAAAATGAAACAAGTTATTCTTAAAAAGTGGTTGTGGAATGGCAAATCTCCATCTCAGAGAAACAGAAAGCGTCAGCAAGAAGCCCATGGGCATTTGCATCAGGCAAAGAGTGTTGCCAGCAGGTTGAGGGAGGCCATTATTACCCTCTACACAGCCCTGGTGAGATACATCTGTAGTGCTGGGTCCAGTTCTGAGCTCCCACTACAAGAGAGAGGTGAACATATTAGAGTGAGTCCAGTTTAAGGACTGCAAAGGTGATGAAAGGCTTGGAGTATCTGGCACAGAAGGACAGGCTGAGAGGGCTAGGATTGCTCAGCCTGGAGAAGAGGAGGCTAATGGGAGATCTTATGCACTTGAAAGGGGGCACATGGGTGAAGCATATAAAGCAAAGCTCAGTGGTGCCCAGTGACTGCACAAGAGGCAATAGGCACAAAACTAATTGCAGGAAATTCCACTTAAACGTAAGAAATTTTTTTATGGTGAAGGTGGTCATACATTGAAAAAGGTTGCCTGGAGAGGCTGTAGAGTCTCCATCCTGGGAAATACTCAAAAACAAACTGGACAAGGACGTGAGCTACCTGTAGTAGTTGACCATGGTCGAAGCAGGGGGGTTGAATTAGGTGATCTGCAGATCTCACTTCCAACTGCAACCATTCTGTAATTGTGTAAAATTCAGTATCAGTAGGTAGGTATATGCATAGGTGGGCCAAGTCAGGAAAACACTTATTTTCCTGCTATTAACACTCTTATTTGCCTGGAGAGCTGGGAGGTAGGACCTTCTTTGAGCTGCAATTTGATGTTTAACATTTCCAGTGATAAAGATGTCTGAGGTATTCTAAGGGTAAACAGTAGGAAAGAGGCATTGAAGGATAAATGTTAAGAATTAATTATTTTTGTATGATAAAGATTCTCCCAGTGTTAAGACCTCACTTTTAACGCTCCCAGTGTTAAGACCTAGTCTGCAATGATCCGTTTGTTGTATAGTTGTTCAGAATTTTTACTTCTTTAGTATTACATGATTGGGAAGAATTATTAGGATTTAGTTACTGAATTCAGTATTGTGGTCTTTTTAAAGCCTTGCCCATTTATAAAATATTCTGAAAATCTGCATAAGTAGTTTTTATTCTTTCTTATAAAGTAGGTTTATATGCCAGTGGATTAATAAAATTACTGGCATGTTCAGAACCTGTATTTATTTAGTTTTTAACAAATTATATTCTGGGGATGTTTTACGGTTTCAGAAGATTTATAGGGTTGTGTTTAAAGGCAGCTTGTTTTGCCTGCTCTGGAGCACATGCCATGGTGGTTTTAAGTGTGCTGTGCATGTTTGACAAGTTAGGAACTTAGCAATCCCCATCAGTGCTGAGCCACACTGTCTCAGGCTTTGTTTTTGTTGGCTGGTATCCAGTACCATGCTATAAAATACATTTACTTGACAGTAGAAAGTGGAGAACCACATTAACTACAAAGTTTAAAAAGGCTGGCTAAACACATGCAATAAATATTAATAAAAGAAAAGGCCACCCACCTTTGACCTTCAATACTTGTTATTAGCTTTGTGTGGTTTAGAGTTACCATAGCATTTTTAGCATTACATAACAGTATGTACGAATGCCTTATTTAAATCCAACAACTTATTAGCAACCCTGTATTGGTTATTTTGGTTGCTTGTAGCAGGGATCATGTACAAAACACATTACCAGGATTCTACTTTGTACTTCAGAGTTACCTGTAAAAAGATTGTTGTCCACTAGCTGTCTCATAATAAGCAAGCCAGGTTTATTTGTTTCTACAAGTAAATGGGAAGGTACAATGTTGTATGCGTATCTGTGTAGAAGGAGGATGTTTGACAGCGGAATCTTGTAAAGAATGGTCAGTTGAATCATGTAAACTCATCTCACTCAATTTTTCTTCTTAAAGAAGAACACAAAGCAAAAAAAAGAGCTCAGAGGAGTCGTCCATCATGTTGCAGTAAAATGAAGTTCTGATTCATGATGGCTGAATGGGTTTCAGATTTTTTTCAATGTTTTTTACCTTATGTGCCTCATAAAATTTAAAAAAATAAAGGGATCTAGACCACACCAGAAATAGTGTGGAACATGAAATGGGAAGTCATTCAGGAGTCACTAGCGCTGACACATAATCATTCTTTTCCAGATTAGATGACTTGCATCTCCCAAGTTACAGGGCTATATGATGTTCCTAATTATATTCTAGCTTTGATGTGTTTATCTTATTAAGACATTAGTGGTTCCCATTTTGTAAATTTCGTGTGCTATACTACATTAAAAAAAAAGGCATATATGTGTAGATACTTTAATGATAGATAGATAGATAGTAGTCATTGAATATTGAATTATTAATTCACTTTGAGAAGAGTCTATTCCTGTTTTTTGAGAAGGGAGAAATGGTAAGCTTGGGGGAACAAAAGGGCTAGAAAAACAGGCATTGTTCAGTGAAATACTAACAAGATGATGCATCCTGCTAGCTCTGGATACATTTATTACATAGGTAACACAAACACTGTTAAGACCTGTCTTTAGTCTTGGACAGTATTCCTTTAAAGAGTTATTATCTCTAAAAAAATAGCTACTTCACCCTCTGCCCCTCAGTTACTCAGATGCACGTGCAGGTTTTTTGTTTGCATTATGGTGCGTTGTCTTTCGTGGCAGACTGTGCCCACTTCTTTGGCTCTCTTAAGTCAGAACCTCGAGTCTTACAGAGTTTCTGTGCTAGCATACTGAATCAGACTGAATACAGCGATCACATGGAGATTCAAACTCACACAGAGAACCATGCTGTGTGTACAAAAGAACAATACTCTTAATGTCTGAAAATGAGTTTCTCTGCTGACCAAAAGAGTGACAGAGCTGTGAGACATTGGCTTCAAATACCAAGCTCTTCTGGGTGTTACGAGGAAGAAAGAACCAAGAGTGAAAATCAGCAGCTCTTCCATTTCTGCAGTCAGCAAGTGAAAGGTCAGCACTGTGTGAGAAGAAGGGAAAAACAGATGAAGAACAGGGTGGAAGAATTAAAAATAAAAATGCAAAAGTCATGAAGGCCTGCATTGCTACATCTGAAGCACTTCATTGTTCTCCTTCAAACCCCCCTTTAACTTTTCATTTCCATTATGCCCACGAAGACCCCGGAGCATTTAGCCTGTGGAAACCACTGGTTATCACACTGCCACCAATTTGTACTTCCTTCTCTGCCTCCATCCATGTTTTGTCACTCCTTTTACATTGCATTCTGCTCTGGAGAGGACCTTCTATTCATTCACATATTCATTCATATGCTTAAGCTTGTTCCTGCTACAGTGTAACTTTGATTCACTATTTGACAATATGAATATTAATTCTAAGTTCTTGATGAATGACCAACTATTAATACATTTCTTTATTTCAGAGTGTTGTGCGTTGCCTTTGGCATCCCAAGCTGAACCAGATCATGGTTGGTACTGGAAATGGTTTGGCCAAAGTGTACTATGATCCTGTCAAAAGCCAGAGGTATGTAATCATGATTAATGATTAAGAACATCATTTTTTTTCTCAAATTTAGCCTGATTCTGTGGTTCTATGATTATAGTAAGAAATGAGAAAAACTGGCTTAGTAACATTTGTTTTGCAGAGTTTTACTTATTTCATAACAGTAGAAATAAAAAAAATAAAAAAACCAGTTTGTTCATGAAAAGCAGGACTTTTCATGCTGCAGTATGCTCGCTGTTCTACCTGAATTTACAAACACTTTCAATTTTTAATTGCATTAAATTTGCAGTAAGAATAACCAGCCTTTTATCTGATCTCTTCGAGGTTACTGATGTGGTGTTATTGGAAAGATATTTATTGTATTTAGTCATAATTTTTAGGTCTTTTTTTTTTTTTCCTGAGGTAAAAATCTGGTTTAGAAGCATTAGCTTAAACTTCAGTGTTTGTAAAGTAATACTGGGTGACCAAATTTCAGAGGGAGCAAATCAAGGAAACATATTCCCATCTTTCTACTAGTCTTCTCCCTCATCCCCACCTGTCACCTGTGGATTTTGCCTGTACATCTAATGGAAAGGTGGTAGTGATTCATCAGAAGGTGACTTGTCAGCCTGGAATGAAAAGGACTTAACTAGTCCATAAATACTTCTTTTGCAATTAATTTTCTTTTACCATCTGGATTGACTGGAGAAGTGGGGCATGCTCCCTTCCTGTCAGCAGGGGGGAAACTTTCACTTCATCTATGCCGAGTGAGATGAATAAGATGTTCTTCCCCTATATGCACTCATCTTTGTTTCACTGGCATCCAAAACCTTACTGTGTTACAGTTTACAGTTTCTGGATAATTACTGTGACCTGGACACTTAGATGTGAAGATAAACTCTGGTTTACAAGATTATCAGAAATAAGTGTCATTTTTCTGGTCTTTGTCAATTTAGAGAAGAAGACAGTTGGTCATCATTGCTTGGACCCCTCTCCAGATGGTAGTCTGAGTCCCCTAAGCACAGATCACAAGAGCCGTAGCTCAGTTTTGTGCCCAGTTTGTTTCCTGGTATTTATCATGAGGAGGAAAATACCACCGGTTTAAAGCAGTCTTGCTGCAGCCAGGCTTATGCAGTCTTCCTGTCATAGCGTTAGAGACACCTCTGGTTAGATAACTGCCACCTCTGCTGCTTAGGAACCTGAGAACTAGGAGCAAATCATTGCCCATGTTTGAAAAGGAGAACTTTGAGTGTGCACACTACAAGCACGGTGGACAAATGAAGTGTGAAATGACTCTTCCACCCTTATTTCCACATGTCATATAATCTGCCCTATAACAAGCACTAATCTCTCTACCCTCCTTCACATGTGCACGGACAGGCAAAGATACACACATTCATGAATATTTAAAGTACTATATAATTTAGTTGAGACTATGTCTTGAATAAAAAATGTTTTCTGTTTGATATAAACAGACCAACTGAACTGCTGTGTGTTTCCTCCTAGGGGAGCAAAATTATGTGTGGTCAAAACAAAACGAAAAGAGAGACAAGCAGAGACTCTCACACAGGACTACATTATAACACGTAAGAAATTTGAACATATCGTTATAGTAGCATCCTTAGCTTTTTCTCAGGTTTGAAATTATTTGCAGATAATTTAGCTTTTTTCCCCTCTAAAAAGCTGCTGTCTTTCATTAAGTGTTGATCACTGGTATGGTGTTAGTGCTTCTTACAAAGTTTTTGTAGCCTTGCACAACCAGAAAAGTATATATTCAGTATGCTCTGTAAAGTTGTTAATAATATTTGGTTTCTAGATTCTGATGCACCTGAAAGTCTGAAAGGACAGTTGCCTTAACAACCTCAAGAAAAAAAGAACAAAAACCCAAACCTCCAAAACTTTGGAGCTTTCTTAAATCTTCAATTTTGCATAACTAAATTGGTGATTGTAGAGGGTTTAGGAAGTGTTTTGATGCTTGGGAACGTTAACAGTACAGTGGTGAAATCAGAGACATTAGAGATGGATTTTGAACAAATTCCAAGTGATTTTTTAGGGTTATACTTGTAGAAGACCTTACATTCATATTAAGGCTCATTGATGCATAAGAAATAGTTATCACTGTTACTATAAAATGTTTAGTGATCTCCCTTTCCTGAAGGACAAATTTTACGAGATGAGAGGGGATCGACTGAGAGATTTTGGCCCTTCCCATTAGCATTCCTCTATTTGTGTTTCCTCAGGTGAAATGAGAACAGTCACGCAGTTGTGCTGTCCTGCTTCCCTTCATCCTCTTCCAGTTCCACAGTTTTTGGATTCAGCTTTGTTCTTCTGGTAGTCTTTGTCTTAGAAATAGCTAAAATAATTTCTGTAGAACAAAGTAGGTGTTTGGCAGCATAATAAACGACAACAACAAAAACGTTTAGAAAGGGGAAATCTGGGCAGTCATGGTAGCTAGGGCCATATCAAGGCACTTTGGTTCTGGGTTCCCATCTCAGGTACTTCCCAGCCACAGCTGTCTCCTACTTACCTCACTGCTGCAGATATCCAGCTCCAGTTTTTGGGTAGCAGTGGATAAAGTAGAAGCTGGCAAAGATCAGGGATGTTAATCACTTTTGGGTGCACTTCGCAATCCATCCTTACCACAGCTTTGACTATTATCAGCACATGGTCTATTATCTAAACACTTTGTGTGCACTGTCATTAGTGTTTATAATGTAAAGAGCTTTTGTGATTTTTAAAAAACTTTATGCTTAAAATCCAGTGGAACTTTTGGATTCAAATGGCATTTATAAATGCCATTCAAAGACTTGGGTCCCAATTATGCAAAGTTTCAGAATTTTATCACTGAGTTTTACCTGTTTAACTGTTTCTTCCACATCATTTTGAAACTAAATAAGGATACTTCCATGTAAAGCAATGCAGAAAAACATAAGGATTTGCTTTGCGAATTTTTAAGTGTGGAAATTCTGTTTGGAAATAAATTTTGGAAATTAATTTGGAAATTAAGTTTGGAAATTAAGTTTGGAAATTCTTCAGGGATTAGATGTCTGTCTTTTAAGCTTACACATAGAACTGGAAAGAACGAACATCTCAGAAGTCCTTTGGCAAAGTGAACCAATCCCTTTTTCCTTTTTCTCCTTTTTTCCCCCCTCTATTTTTTTCTTTCTTTGGACTTCTAGCTGCACTTTAATCTCAGGATTGCCTGTAATGGATATTTAAAATGCAGGACTGTTGTTCTGAGGGATTAAGTGTTACTTTTAAAACACAGGAATACACAGTTTGGATTTCCCTTAGGCAACCTGGACTCCACAAATGGCAAAAGCTTGGATCTGTGTATTGGTCACCTCAGGTGCTCTCTGCAAACTTATCAACTTTAGTGCTTGCCAGCAGATTGTCCCAGGAATTTCATACTTCATGAAATCTACAAAAGTAAACCCTAAACATTTATTTCCAAAGATCTACTTCTGGGTCACCTGACTGTGACTTCACTCAGTCTAATAAATTGAGCAGGCTTGCAGAAATAAGCTGAAAAGTCAAACTGATAGGTCCCTGGATGCTGCCTTCTGGGTTTTTTTCAGTGTAGAGACAGTACCCTTACATTTAAGAATTGTTTGGTTGTTTTTTCTCTTTGTTGGTTCTTTTGACACCAATGCAATTTGCCACATTTTGGGAAACAGCAGCAATCAGCACACCTGAATGTGAGAACTAAACCTCACTACTAGAAAACCGTGCCCCTCAACACGGTATTTCTCTGTTACTGATAAACGTGTCTCCTGTCTGAGTGGACCAAAGCCATGACTGTGATTGAAGATACTGTAGCAGGTTTATGAGGAAATAGAAGTTTTAAATCCTCATAATTTAGCCAGATGGTCTCAGTTACAGGTGTTTGTCCAACCTTGATGAATCTCATAATTTAAGAAAGAACATGATTGCAACTTCATATGCAGAGACATTACATTTTGAATCATTGAAGGATTCCACCCTTCTCTGTTTCACATTCAAGAATGCATCTGTCGATTTGTCATGATCTTAGAGTATTAGAAAGCTGTAGAAACATGGAAGGTTCAGAAAAGAGCAACTGTTTGGTCACAGTGCTAATGCTGAGAACTGAATGACAGAGGAATAAATTAAATATGCATAAACTGTGCAAACAGTATTTCAGATGAAACGCTCCTGCCTGAAGGAACCCTGGAAATCTGGCTTCTTTCATCTTTGAAAAATTCAGCACAAAGAAGCACTTTAAAATACACCTCAGTGAACCACTGTTTGGATACAGAAGAACTGGGAGGCTGCTTCTGCCACCTTTTCCAATGCAAAGAAGAATCCCAGTCTTTGTAATTAAAACCTTAAAAAGAAAATGGAATTTCTAACATTTCTTTTTCTCCAAACTGTGATTCTTCAGCCCATGCGCTTCCGATGTTCCGTGAACCACGACAACGAAGCACCAGGAAACAGCTGGAGAAGGATAGGCTGGACCCCATGAAGTCTCACAAACCTGAACCTCCAGTAGCAGGACCAGGTAATCTAAGCACAATCATTTCAGACTGCCATATGCCAAAGGGACTGTCATGCTTGGGTTCTAAACTTGTTCGGATTTGCAAAGTTTTTTGGGTGGCAACTTTACTATATATGTATGGGCAGTGTCCAGCACTGTAGCACCTCTCCTGTGAGGACAGGCTGAGAGAGTTGGGTTGTCCAGCTTGGAGAAGAGAAGGCTCTGGGGAGACCTAATTGTGGCCTTCCAGTACTTGTAGGGCCCTACAGGAAAAATGGTGAGGGACTGTTTACAGGGGCATGGAGTGATAGGGCAAGGGGGAATGGTCTTAAAGTGAAGGAGGGCAGATTTAGATTAGATGTTAGGAAGAAATTCTTCCCTGTGAGGGTGGTGAGGCACTGGAACAGGTTGCCCAGAGAAGCTGTGGATGTCCCCTCCCTGGAAGTGTTCAAGGCCAGGCTGGATGGGACTTTGGGCAACCTGGTCTAGTGGAGGGTGTCCCTGCCCATGGCAGGGTGGTTGGAACTAGACGATCTTTGAGTTCCCTTCCAACCCAAACCATCCTGGGATTCTGTGATTCTAAGTTAGTCCTTGATTGCAGTGCTTGCCTGGAATAAATTAATAATCACAATGGCTTGCTTTAAGTTAATCAGTAGAACATTTATGTGAATGCAGCTCTAAATTAGACTCTTCCTGTAGTATTAAATAACTTCTTTATATCAGATCACCATTAAAGACATAATACAACATTTCTCTGTATATTTCTTAAATATTTTCTCTAAAACGCTCTTTCTTTTTTCTTTTTTTTTTTTTTTTTCTGCTACAGGTCGCGGTGGGCGTGTTGGAACTCATGGAGGTACTTTGTCATCATATATAGTCAAGAATATTGCACTGGATAAGACAGATGATAGCAACCCTCGAGAGGCTATTTTACGTCATGCAAAGGAAGCGGAGGAGAATCCATACTGGGTTGCTCCGGCATATGCCAAGTAAGGAAACAATTAAAAATACAAGTAATACTTCTGGAGGCCAGTGGGAGTTTGGTAAAAATAGAAGACACACATTTTTAATGGTATACTTTGCCTTTTCTGGATTGCTGCCATGAATATGTAAACCAAGAGTATGCCATACTCTTTATGAAGATAAGCGTTTCTAGGAGGTTAAATTGTTGAAATTTGATATTTCCATTTTTTAAATGTACCTGTCAGTGCTAGAAAATGATTTTAAAGCTTTCTGAGTTGGTAAGAATTTAGAATCTTCTCCAAATCAGTGTCTGAAATTGCAATATACCTTTCAATAAGCTACTGTCCCATTGACAGACTGGGGTGTTAAGTTTTCCAATATGCCCTCTAGTTCTGACTGAATTTTAGGTTAAACCTTCAAAAGATTTACTTGATGTTATGACAGCATATTTTAGATGATTTCTTGAATGTCCTAAGTTTTTTATTTGCATTTTTCCTACATAAGGACCTGACTACCTGCTTGAATTAACGTAGTGTTAAAGGTATAACAATATTAAAAATTGCACTGATAAAATGTCCTCCCAAAAATTCAACATAAAGAAATAAATGTTCAGTTGTTGTTACATGAATTGAAGAGCCTCATCAAGATTATCGTAGCAAAATCTCGGTAATCCCACAGATGGTAACTTACTCAGTTTAAATTATGTGTGTGAATGTGATATTTGTGTGTATGTTACAATGAAAATTGTGCAATATGCTTCTAGAATGCTTTTTACCAAAGGTTTAGTTTTTTTCCTAAAAAAATATACAATTCAAGCCATTAATAAATACATTCACAGTAGTACTAAAAATAATACTAAATAAATGCATTCCATACTAATGAACAGAAGCTACCACTTTCAAAATTATTTAAATTTTCACATTTTGTTATTATCATTGATGGTTTTGTTACACAAAATAATCTGTCTAGTATAAGTAATATTTGCAAAATGCATAAGGAGGAAGTTCTGAAGAGATGAAATATAATCTGCATAGAACAATGCCAAAAACAAACTATTTTTTCTTATTTGTAGCCCAGTGCTTAATCTCCTAGAGTGTAGTTTCATCAGTACTTTACTGGCTATGTTCTTTATTAGTGTTTAGCTCTTTTGTGAAACAATCACCACCTCTTTCCAGAAACTCAATATATGTTAAGAATAATAGCTGTTCCTAGTCGCGACACTTGTTTTCTGACTTGACCCACATGTTCACAAAGATAACTGAGTAGCTGTTCCAAAGCAGCTTGAGAACGTCAGTGACCCAGCCTGGCTTTGACTGAGTAATTAATAAGTAGGCATTTGATGCTGCACATCAAATCAATGCATTATACAGTATCACCCTTGGTACCAAGGAAGGAATATTGGAAAGCCTGATTCCGTAACAGTTGTAATGAATACACTAAATACTGATCTTTTAATTGTGTGAGATTTCATGTTTGCTAGAGATGAAATGTACTTTGTGTAGGTACCTGGTTTTATTTGAGATATGCAACTATCAATTCGCAAAAGTAAATACAATTCCACATTCCATCAGGTAGACAGATACTTCAGTATATTTTTGTCTCAGTAACTTCATTGATTGTGTATTAAGTTTCATCCCTGACACCTGCAATGTAGTGGACATGAAAGTTTTAAAACATAGCTGTATTACAGAAGGCTTACTGTGTCAGGTGGGCAGATCTCATTACAGTTTCTTGTTAAATATGTAGCTGCAGGGGAAGAAGAGAGCTGTCTGAGAAATGGGGAGGATGCAAGTCCAGACTGCTATTAGCTTACACGCCAGACGGTGATATGTATGTGGGGGAATTGGACTGCAGCCAACAGCATGCTTCCGTGATGGTTTTGTCAGCTGATAAATCTCACGCCAGCAAAACTGCCATTATCCTTGTTTTAAAAGCTTGACTTTAAGATGTACTGTAGGCAAAGAGAATTATTATTATTATTATTATTGTTGTTGTTGTTGTTGTTGTTGTTGTTATTACCACTGAAATACAAAACCTTTCCTTATGATTGTGTTTTGTTCTTAATTTTCAGAAATGAATGTCTATACTAACAGCTGCAGACCAATGGCAGTCATAGGTTTCATTAGCTGCTTGCCTGCACACACAGATAGTACAAAAAGCTGTGTTAATTGTATCCCGTATCTGACTTTACAGTGCATATATATTTACCTTGTACATAAAGCATCTTACAGATGTTCTTAAGCATGCGTATTTCATAAAATTACAAGTAATTGATATTATCACATAATAGTGGATTGTAAGAGCGTCCCCAGTGGCCCTATTAAAATCAGGAGTTCATAATAATGAGCAGTATACAAACCTAGGGAAAATGGCTTCTTTAGCTATAGTATAAGATACACTATAGTTAGGAAAGGTGATATTCTGATACATACTTAAAATTACATACTGTCTTGAGACCTAAAAAACATACATCCAGTAAGTTTCATTTTTTTAAATAGTGTTTATTCTTTTTATTACTTTATTTCTATGCTATCAGTTTTTCCACATTTCTTGTTGTAAATTTTCACTTAAATATGGTATAAAACTATCCAGTTGATATAGCTCTTGTTTGACAAGGCTTTTGGGTTTGTGTTGTCTAATGGATGGTTATTCACTTGCAGTTTTTCATTCTCCTTCTAAAGTGTCTAAGGAAACTATAATTTCTTAATTTTCTTCACTGATGGTTATTAAATAATTTTAGACTGAGAAGACCAAGAAATGCTCTTTTTCTGGTTGATCAGAGTTTTCATAACTCTCATTGTGATGAGTGGGTTAGAGTTCGTGTGGTCCTGATTCATACTGATTAGGTCATTCTAAACCAGATAACCGATTTCATGCTTTTTTAATTGCATTTTCACTTCAATAATTCTTGTAAGAAATATCTGCAACATGACTTTTGCTATTAGTGTATACATTGTATGTAAAAATATTTCCTTTTTGTTGAGTTAAAGGTGCTTAATTTATTCTTGAAGCCAAATAGTTATTTGCATTATATGTCACTTGAAAATTTTTTCAAGCTTGTTATCATTAGCCTGACCTTTCTGTTTCTCCTAAAATTTGAGCCAGAAAAGGAGGGGGGAGTACATAAGAGGCAAAAAGGTGGGTGAAAAAACAGATACTGCTGAAAAGGATACTGGGAATGATAAGAAGTACATGCTGAATCAGGAGATGGCATATCACAGAAGCCCAATGTGAATAAAGTGTCAAAAAAGATGTGATCAACACAGCAGAAAAGTCATAATGGATGAGGATAAAAAGAGATCTTGAGATTTTTCAGGAAAAAGCTTGTTAGAGACCATTCCAGTGGAGTGAAGGGAAAGGAAGGACAGATTGAAGATTTCAAGTAAAGAACTACAGGAAAGGAACTTGAGGCATCAGTTGTAAATGTTTGAAAATTACATTCTTTGTGAGCTGTTTGTTTTAACACAGCTGTACAGAGATGCTACAAGGACTTCAGATGTCCCTCTGAAGGATCAGCAGGAATTACTAAGCACTGTAGCTAAGGTCGTAATCAGGCCCAGATGTAGCTCTCTTCTCTATCATAGGGAAGGTGAGTGTGAAGTTTCCCTCCCCACCAAGATAGACTCAAGTTCTTAGAAACTACCTTTCAGTTCAGTGACGTTGTTCCTATTTTGCTCTCTTTGTCATGGCTGCTTGTCACTGGCAAAAGGGAACGACTTGAATTCACGGCTGTAGCTGTGCTATGTCCACCAACTTCTCAATGGCAGTACCAGCCTGTGAAGTGTCAGTCATGCAGTGGCTCAGGTAACCTTTAGTTGAAGAAGCAGGACTGAACATAATGTTTTGTAACAGTTACTTTGTTGGCACATGTTGGTATATTTAAGCTAAATCTTTTTTTGGAAATTGGTAATTTTGAGAGGGAAGCCCCTGAGTTTCTGAGAAAAGTCAGGCTGGTTGGTGGGGTAAAGAATACAAAGGTGCCTGATTCTGAAAACCTTCACTTTTCAATCTGGAAGTAGGCTTTATGATGTTATTCTCATTTCCAAGCATGCTTGAAAGTCTTCATTTTCCTTTCTTTCAGTGCAGTATAAACACAAATTTCAAAAGTTACTGCGACATGAGTCACATGCTGAGATATGCAATTGACATCTCCAGCTGGTTTAGCTGTAGCAGTATCTTTTTTAGCTGGTAGTCTATGAACCTCAGATGTCAATGAGCTACTTTTATTGGATCCCTGAAAGGTAACTAAGAAAACTAACCCATAACCAGAGGGATTATGGTGACTCTAAAGCAGTCTGCATGGTGCCTGGGATTTTTTTCAGGGATCTACATATCTGAGCATGTTGAAAACCACTGAAATAAAGAGAATCACACAGTATGGGTAAATCATGTTAGTTTGTTTTCCCATTTTTGTTAACAGCCTATTAGTGTAACCCACAATAGGAATGCATTTGTCAGTGTATGAGATACCGGTTTCATATGACAGTCATGTGGAAACACATTATCATAGAATAATTAGGTAGGAAGAGACCTCTGGAGGCCATCTAGTCCAACCTCCTACTTAAAGCTTGTTCACTTGCATCAGATTGCTCAGGTCCTGTTAGATTCAGGTTGTTCAGGGACTTGCCCAGTCAAGTTTGAATATCTCCAAGGACGGAGATGCTGCAACACCTCTTGGGGCAGCCTGTTCCAGCAGCCTGATTGGCAGTCATAGTGTGCCCTTGCTAAATGCTGACTGTTCCCTGTCACCTTCTTGTCCTTCATGTGCCTGGAAATGCCTTTCACAGGGATTTGTTCCATAGCCTTCACTGGGACTGAAGTTGAGTAGACTATCCTGTAGTTCATAAAATCCTCCTTTAACCCTTCATAAAGATGATGATGTTTGCCTTTTCTAGTCACTGAGAATCTCCCCCAACCACTTAGTGACCTCTCAAAGATGACAGAGTATCCTTGCAGTGACATTGACCAGCTCCCTCAGTATCTTTGGATCCATCCCATCAGATCAAACGGGTTCATGTCTGTCCAATGAGCTACACGGTCCCTGTCTCTGTCTTCCTCTTCTGTTGGTAATGTCTCACTCTCTCCCAAAGATTCTGCTTGTAGTCTAGGGGTCCTCAGAGACCTGAGGACAGACCTTCTCAGAGAAAACAGAACCAAAAAACCATCTCGGCCTTTTCCATATCCTGTATTAGTGGGTTTCCTGCCCCATTGAGCACATTTCCCTTAGCATTCCTTTGGCTGTCAGTGTAGCTGCAGAAACCCTTAGAGTTGCCTTTTACATTTCTTTCCAGTTTCAACTCCAGCTGGGCTTATGCTTTCCTAACTCTGTTCCTACATGTTCATGTAATACCTCTGTTCCTCTTGGCTGAGGCTGTCCCTGCTTCCTCTGTCTGTGTTCTTCCTTTTGGGGGTTTGGGGTTTATCTCAGCCAGGAGATCCCTGTGCATCCATACCAGGCTTCTTCCAGACTTCACGTTCTACACACGGGATGGAATGTGTTTTGAGGAGGTTGTCCTCAAAGATCGAGCAGCTGTCCTGGGCCCCTTTGCCTTCCATGGCGGTCTCCCATGGGATCTGCCAAGTAGAACCCTAACAAACTGAATTTAACCCCCAAAGTCAAGGATAAATTGAGAAAGTTAATAGGGAAAAAGAACAGAGCTTTCCACGTGTATTACTTAGCCCTCAGAAATAAAAATATTTTGAAGTAGTAAACGTGTTTTGTTAATTTTTGTATAAATATTAATCATGCAGCAAACTCGCACTATATTAGCAATCTCTAGTGCAGTTACTAAGCAGAACAATTTGTGTTTAAATTAAATGATGACTGCTGATAATGCTATAACAAAACCAGTGTTTTCTATACTTATGTCTTTAAAATGGTCAGGCATATGAATCACCCCAGGTGCCCCAGTTACGGCTGTGTAGCTTGTGGAGCTGGAACAGTTTACATTTCAGCTGAGCTGAGGCTACAGCCATTTCATGCTAATTTTAAAAAACGAGATAACAAGCAGACTTGATTTCCTCTGTATGTTTTTGCTTTCGCTGGTCACTGCTAGATTATGCTACAATTTCTTTCTTTTTTTTTTCTTACCCCAGCCCCAGCTTTACTGGGCTCAGTAGTATACTTACATTAGCTGAAGCCTGTAACTTTTCTCTGTGCCAGTCCTATCCTGGAAAATACATAGGTTCTGCTGCTTGTTCCGCAAATTAAGTCATTCTTCTTATTTGGAAGTTTCTAACCAAAATTCTGACAGTTGCAGGCATTGTGGTCAGAAATGATAGGTTTACATTTGATTAGTTGCGTTTTACTAACAAGCATCTCAGTACTGACCTGATGTGATCCTATATAGCATATACATACCTCTATTGTAACAAAAGGAAGGTATACTGCTAAAACATGCTAAATAAACTTGCATCAACATGTTTTGAAAAAAGAGAAGATTCCATACATTCCACCTCTTCAGCAGCTAACAAAATCCATTATTTCGGCCAATAAAACTTTCATCCCTGGTATCTGTTTTGCATTGAATGTTGATTTTTTTTTTTTTTTAATCCTCCTTCAGTAATCGGTTAAGTAAATATTTTTCTAATGAAATTTTAAATTGGAAAATTTTTTTAATCTTAATTCTGCTTTCCGTGGAGAGCAAAATGACTCATCTGACTTCCAGTAGTGAGGGTTCTCATCTGGGTACAAGGTCTGCTTAGGTGTAATGAGACATACAGCCTGCACCCAGGGACCACGTGCCAATAGAGTGCTACAGTAGGACCATCTCTGGAACATCCTTGTATACTCCTTACCTCCATGGCAAGTTTGGAGGATGGAGGAGCAGGCAGGCTGATGGAAAGATCCTATATATAAGGAAAGTTGTCTTTGACTAGTTTTGGTGACTTTAAAACTATTTTGTGCCACATATTTAACCAGTGGAGAATCCTGCTCTTTAATAGCTGATGACATGCTATTACTTTTTTAAGTCAGTGGCAACATTGAATTATGGCTGTTGTGTTAAGTAAGGCAGACACAATTTTGTTAAGGTTTATGCATTTTACAGAGTCTGCCAAATAACAGTTGTTATAATAGTAGTGCTTCACATCCTTAGACTGCTGTAAAAACATTAGTTAATACATTAATGAGATGATGCCTTGGCTGCATTTTATACTTTGTTGTGTCTATTGTAATGAGAAGTCGAGCACGGCCAGCATCAGAAATCTGGTAGTTTCAGCTCTGCAGTGATTGTCCTGAGAATTAGGTTGGAAAAGGGGACCATGCAGTGATTAAAGTGTAAGACAGGGGAACTGAATGTCCAAACAGTTTATTGAAATGCTACTTGATACTGTGTTCGTTTAAAAAGTAATCAATAATTATTTTTACAAAGTTTAAGTGTTATTTAAAATGCAAGTAAACAGTGGAGGAGTAGATACCATCAAGCTTGACTGTAGGATACACTGTGTTCTCATATGAAGATCATTAGGTTTTCAATGTTACGGTAGTGCTGGATAAAGTCTCCAGAGGAAAGGCTGGTTTTTTCATGCCCAGCCTAAGCCAGAAACCTGGCTTAGCTTTTCTGTTTTCACTTACTGACTGCTGTCATACTACAGTGTATCGAAATGGAAGTTTCTTATTTTTAAAATCATGGAATGAGATGACCTGTAGCTCCATTTTTCTAGCATTGTATTAAATTGATTTGTTCCTCTCTTCTATCTTAATTATATTCATGGAATACACTGATAATGATTGTGAGCTGATGAGGAAATAATACTTGCAAAAGATGTGTGTTTGTTATGCCTGTTCTTTGCCTGAGAGCTGCAAGTTTCTTCAGTTCCTAGAAGGTTAGTTGGTAGGTTTATGTTCAAAATGAAAAATGGGTAAGTCCAGGATGCTCTTTTTTTAAATATGGAAAGGAAGTAATTTGTGTCTAGTGCATGTCTAATATAGTTTCTGATAAAGAATCCTAGTCTGACTATTATTTTAATCTTTTTAATGTTTTCTAGAACGCAGCCAAAAACAGTTTTTGCAGAAGTGGAACCAGAAGATGATGAAACAGACAAGCCAGAGTGGAAAAAACGTAAAATTTGAAAAATGTGGTTTAAATAATAAATTTAGGGCATTTGAAACAAATGGCAGTATGTATTTCATTATTTTAGGTAGTGGATAAAACATCGAAAGCAAAAATTACTTCAGTTCATAAAAGTTGCTGCAGTGTAAAAATGCATTGTTGTATTACACTGGATTGTAATCCCACATCTGAATTTTGTAATAAGGAATGAATTATATTGTGCAAAGAACTCCTGTCTGTGTCAGTTATTTAGCTTCATGATTTAAGAGAAAAATATTTCTTTATAAATAGAACTTTAGTGAATTCAGTATTTTGCCAAATGTTTTTTTAATTACTGCCAACTTTGCAAATGCTGTGTCATGACAGTGTTTAATGATTTTAAGTATACAAATAAAATAATACAGTTTCTCAGACTTCTTTTTATTTTTTCTAGTTAAGATCTAACAAATTATCCCCTTTGTTACAAGTGTAACAAAATTTACACTTTTATTTAGATTAGTTAATATGGAATAATCTAGTTTAGTTCATTTGTGCGTTCACATAAGTTCCAATTTAGTTCACACTTCTGTGGGAATTTCAGAAGACATACTTTCTAGTGTCTATCCTTATTTGAATGGTGTTCCTTTTAAGTATGTGTAGGATTTCACAGTAGTATTTTATACTACTTTTATTTTTCAACAATGTGAAATTGGAATGGACAATTACATATTTTTGATTAATAAAAATAACATGTTTATTGCCTAGTTGATGCAGAATTTTTTTCAGGCTTCCTGTTTCTATTTGTATTGATAAGTGTTAGGATAGAGTAGAGCTGTGTATTTATTCTTTGTTGTATGTCTGAATTATGTATGTCCTCCCCCACACTCTCTAAAGACCAATACTATCCATTATAAAGTGGTTTCTTAACTATTGAAAGTTTTCATTGTTTAATACAAAATTGCAATTCTGAATGTCATAAAGTGAAGGACAGATGTAAAACTAATGTCCTTTATAGAAGGAGAAAGGAACCTAGATTAGGCATTTATATTGTGATTGTAATAATACACAATATGCTAAGTATTGTGATTATAATAATATACACTATAGCAAGCACTCTGCATTTCCACTAAGAGTAGAGAGTAATAGACATCATAAACAATCAAGTTTTTTTAATTACAAATTGATTCTGAAGGCATATTTTAAGGCTGTATTTGGCAAAGCACTTAATCACCTTTCTGACCTCAAACGTGTGGTCCTGATAGTAGGCAAAGCTCAGATTACTTTTTTTAAGCACTGTTATACATCACTATTTCATTGTATGATTTCCTTTTCCAAGCTTATCTTTGTTTTTCAGTTATCATTTCTGTACTTTAGGGGAAAGTAAGCCTAACTTCAAAAGATGTAATGAGCATTGGCATAAAATTCCCATGACAAAATATTTCCACTGCTTTCACTCAGTGTAGTGTTTTGATTAGTGGAACCTCACTAAATAATCCACAACTTTATCCCTTGTAAAAATATTGTAGTACATACTGATGTAGAATAGCAAATCAGTGCTTAATTTACAATTGCAGCTGTAATATTTAGAATGAAGGACTGAATAGGTGGACAGTGAATGGAGGAGAAAAAGAAGTGCCAGATGAAGAGCAGTGTTTGTTAAAAAGGCCTGCTAAAGACCTCCCTATGCAATGCCCCCCTCAACAAATAAACACGAAATGGCATTCCATTTACGGGGGGGGTGGGGGGGGGGGGTTGGTGTTTTATTCATCCAGATAATGTACTACAAAATAAAGTATTTTCAAATAAATTCCTGTAAAATCTTGAATAAGATTTTTAAAGGATTAATGTGTCCTTGGTTTTAGGCTGAATATTAACGGTTTATAATTTCTATTGTTAGTTGTTCACTGAGGCAATGTGGTTTAGGGAGCAGAGCTGCAGGGAAAGGCAGATGAGGAAAAATGCTTCAGCTGTTCTCTGAGCTTGAGGGGAGCTTCTCCTTTTATGTTATTTGTTCATATCAGATAGATCTTGTTTCCTAATTCTTAGAAGAATGAGTTCTGTAAATGAACCCTGCAAAAATTATGTTAGCATTTCTCTAAGAGTTCGTCATTGTTACTTACAGTGATTAATTGTCTTGTATGAGTGTTTTAGCAGTCTAGAATTTAAAACAGTGCATCTGCATATATGTATTAAAAATATTTTAAACTAACTTAAATTGTACTTATATGTTAACTCTTGGGTTGGTTTGTTTGCCATAGTCCTTACAGTGGATTTTCAAGCATGTTCACCCAGAAGGCAAAGCTTAACGCATTTTTAAAAGCAGTTTTTAGTATTGAACAGCTCAATGGTAAGAGTTAATCCAGTCAGGAAGGAGATATGAACAGTCTGCTTGACCATACTTGGGACAGCAAACTCTGATTCACTCTTTGAATTGTCCAGGAAAAAACCTTAACATTAAAAATTATTAACACGTTTAAATATTTGGTATGAAAGATGGAATTCTACATACAAACTGGAATATTAGAAAATATATTTTTATTAATTTTTTATGAACATAATTTTTTTTAAAACTTCATGAAGGACATAGGTTTTAGTAATTGCCAAGTTGTAATCTTGGTCCTCTATGTGTCTGTATTTAGTGTTAATGTGGCCAGAGTCCAGATTGGCTTTTGTTTCCATATTTCTGAAATAAAGTGGGCTTTTTTTGTTTGCTTACTTCCTTAGAAGATGTGCTTACAGAGGTGCCACATTCATCGCTAGTACTTTGGCATGCAGAACGGCTTCCATGGTGCTTTCTCCAAACCTGGATTTTTCTCTCCATGTTCTGTGCAGCTTCTAGATGTTTCTTTATAGCAATTTGTGGTTTTCTTGTGCTTTGTGCCAATGACTAATTAAGACCAGCTGTAAATATTACATGTATGTCCACAGGACCAAGGTTTTTCCTGCCAAGTCATTGCAGCCCACCAGCTAGTGGTCAGCTCGGTTCCCCATTCCTTTCTTGTGTCGCTGCCGTTGGTATAGAGGTCTCACTATGAGTCCTTTGTCTTGTCCTATCCTCCTTATTCCTTTGCCCTATCTTATTTCTTAAGTCTTCTGTAACAGATGAGAAGATTGCTAAGGCTGTCTTTGAGTCCTGGCGCTTTTCCTCTGGCTGTTTGCAACTGCTTTATGATTCTCTAAGTTATTCTCTGGTCTACTTCTGATGACATATAATTTACTGAAGACGATGCTTTTGCCTCTTTTTTGTGATTGATAGCAAGAACTGTGAATTTGTGCCCGGAGGCCTCCAGTCATTGGCTCCTTGCTTATAATTACATGCATAGCTTGATGTTCTTTGTCATGCCTGCCTTTTCTCTGTTGGGCTATAGAAAAATATGTCTTATGGGAAGAGAAACGATGAATCTTTACCCTATCGGTTCAATCTCTGCTGGACCCTGAGGAGTGTTTTGCAATGAGTGGCATTGCTGAGCTGAAGTGCTATCCTCTTGGTTAGATCTTTACCCATTTATCCATCTTTGACCTCAGATGCCTTTGGAGGTGTCCAGCTTGAGACATTTCTAGCTCACATCCTCCTTCAATACTGAATAATTTAAATTTTGATGTGGCCTCCTAGTCACAATAGTATTGCAAAATCTCTCTTCTGGATCCTCATCATGTTAAATGTCTTTATGTCCTCTTAGCCTGCCTCTCAGCAATGGGAACCTACTGAAAGTCCCACAGTTATGCTCAATAAAAATCAGCAGGCTCGTTCAGACTTTTTTACCAGGGGTAGGCTAGGATTTTGTGAGGTTCTGTCCCCTGTTGTTGATCCCTGAGCTCTTCTCATTGGTTGCACTGTATCATGCATACATGTAAATGAGGAGTTGGATAGTTAGCTAGCAGAGATGTCCTTATACTTGCTTGGCGTTGAAGCATAGATGCATCTTATTACATCAGTTTTAAAATCTGCTAGGATTTTTGGCTAATCCCATTTCAACACAATTTTGTATACAATATGCACTTTATCCATCCTCTGGGACTCCAGCATCTAATTGCTTCATGCAGTCTGGATAGCACTGAAACACAAGATATTCCTCTGTCTGTAGCATATCATCCTGGTTGAAATTTGCTTTGGTTGTCAAAGCTTCCCATCCTACATGCAGAGCATTGGAGCATGCTGAGAGTCTCCCACTTTGGCAGCAGTGTCTTAGATTAGCTTGTTGGAATCTCCATAACCTATGTGTTGCTTGAATGCCTTGGCAACAGTCTGATTTTTTTTTTAATGGCTGATGATCAGACAGGATGTTCATCTTGTACTCTGAGAGATGACTCAAAAGAAGGCTCATTCAGAAAACATAGCCAATAAGTTTTTTGGTTGTTTTTTTTTGTTTGTTTTTTTTTACCTTAGCTAACATGCAGGGCTGTTGTATGTCACAGCTAGTACTTACAATTTTTCTTTCTCTTTCAAAGAATTCCTGCAGGCTCTGGCCTTTTTCCTTGTTGTATCATGAAACAGTAGATGCAACAGATCAATACCTGCAGTACATAAACCAGACTAGATGGGTCCTTGAGAAGTTATGTAGTCCATCCTTGTCTCAAGTTACAGCTATACCTGAACAAGTTCTGGCATGTTTATTGGATCAGCTCTTTAAACACTCCCATGGTAGACATCGCACAATCTTCCAAAACAATCTTTCCCAATATTTCATTCTTCTTAGCAGTAAAAAAATTTTCATAATCTCTAAGAAAAACATTCTTACAACAATTGAAGCCCACTATTTGCTATCCTGTTCCCAGCAGCCATGGAAGTCAGTTTAAGACATTTCCCTTCACAGCAGCTTTTTATTTTGTTTGAATTTTATTATCTTCTCTTGTCTCCTCTTATTCTTTCATTTTTCCCTTCTGGTTTATGTTTTCTGACATATCACCATTTATTTGCTTTTCTCTGCCTTGTTCTGATTGTCCACGTTTCTTGAAGTGTACTGCCCACTATGTATTCAGTGTTTCAGATGAAGCTACTTTTTTAGCACTACCAAGTAAATAGGAAAAATGTTTGCATGTCTCATTACAGTCACTTTTTTCTCTGCAGTTTGGCTTTACAAATGCGTGTTCAGGTCCTAATCCCCCTCAAACTCCAGAACTTCCACTGCAAAGTTGCTGCCCAGCCAATTCACTGTCTACTGGTTATGTACTATTCTTAAGTTTTGGATTGTGTCCTTTGCACTGAATTTCATTGCATTTTCTCAAAATGTATCAGCATTTTGTTCAGATTATTTTGAATTTTTTCTTGGCCCCAAAGTGCCTGCAACTTTCTAACACTTCTGGTTGCCAACGGATGTAACAAATGTATTTGTTCATTCCACTAAGCCCCTATTGAAGTTGGTGGTTAGCAGCAAATCCGTAAGGTTTCCCACATGTATGGGAGGGAAATGTTTCATACAGTGTTAATTTTCTTAAGGGTTCATAAGCTTGTATTTAATGTACTCAGAAATTTTTGGACAAGCAGTTGGCTTTCCTAGAAATTGTTGGATTCCTTTCATGTTCTTTGGTTTCAGAATTTTTTTAATGTCTGTGTCCCTTTGTGTCCAGCAGGAATCCTTCTGACATTAACAGTGCTAGATGTGGGAGACCTCAAGACCACTGTGTGTTCAGCATTTCAATACTGCACATTCTGAACATATTTTCAGCCTGTCCCAGTTAGGTGGTTTGATCCTGAATTCTCACTTACTTTAATTCTCCTTTTATAATTAAAATGTCATCTGTTATAATCTTGTATAATCTGTGCATTAGCAGTAGGACTAGCACACACACCTGTAGGTGTACATCTGGTCTGATCTATGCTAGGATGGAATGACTACATTCACACCTGCCACGAGCTGGGCTACTGCAGTGAGATCTGTGGTTGCTTTGCCTGTGGTGATTGTGTTGCCTGCACATTGACTTTCCAAAAGTTTGTTGTTCCACAGCTTTCCTGTTCACCATCAGCTCTTCCAGTGGCTTTAGGAACATTTTACTGAAAATCATCATCTTTAGACATTTTTCTAGCCCATTACTAATGCTTGTCAAGATCACTGGCACTCCATTGCAGTTGATTTAAGAACATGGGAGTGTACGTGACACTTAGCTTGCAGGTGTTAGGTGACACGTAGTGTGCAGGTTTCCATAGTGCTCAAATGCTGAGGAACTTGGAACTTGTTAGAGATATTCTCTGGAAGTCTCTGTCTGCAGGCACTGTCTGTGCTTCTATTCCTTGCATGCCACTGACCACCCAACATCTCTATTTCTCACATGCTCAGGGGCACAATCATTCCTAGACCAGAATTTGTCTTTTGCTATTTCTCCTTGATTTCTGACTCTGAAACCTGCATTTCTGGTCCATCCCTGTCCTGTGTTACTGTCCTGGCTCTGGCTAGGCTAGAGTTAATTTCACAAGGAGTCAGGCCAGGTGAGCCAGGCTGGCCGGGGGCTATTCCATACCAAGTGATTCCATGTTCATCATAACAGGGGGCTGGGGAGGGGCGGGTTCAGCGTGGCTCTGGGGCGGGCAGATCGGTAAATTGTTTTCTGTTATCACTCATTGTGTATATTAGTTATCAGTACTGTTGTTGATTGTTTCCTTCGCCCTTGCTGTCCCAGTAAACTGTCCTTACCGCAACCCAC
>VXBL01004000.1:2328357-2366963 GCA_013400195.1 Aramus guarauna | reverse complement strand
TGAGCCCCCGGCGGGGGAGCGGCATGAGCCGGGATCCCGCTCGGGCAGCGCCACGCACCGTCCGACCGCAGTGGGGGGGTGCCGGGGGCCTGCGGCCAACGCGCCCCCCCAGAAGGAGCGTCGGCGGCCAGGTCGCGGGGGGAAGAGCAGAGCCGGGTGCTTGGGCTGATGCGGGAGAAGCCTGCCTTGCTTTTGGACCAAACTTGGCTGCGGGAAACCTGCCCTCAGCCAGGGATCCCTGAGCTGGGACCCGTGGGACAGGGATGTCCCCAAAGGGCATATGTCCAGAGCCTCCTGCTGCGCAGGGTGCTGGGTGCCTCGCCTCGGCGGGTGGCCATCCTGGTCTCAGGGATGCTCTCCGGCTAGGCCTCAGCCGAAGGATGCGAAAGCCGTGTTTGATCTCTGTCCTCCCCAGGGAATGTGAACTCCCTCCAGCCTTCCTCGCAGCGGGGCTGGGTGCCGGGAGGCTCGCCTTGCGGGCAGGGATGCTCCTGGTCTCCATGCTGGAAACCCTTCCCCTTTGCAGTCAACTTCAAAAAGCGAGTGTGGGAGCGGTGGCACAGCCGGGTGGTCAGCACACGCCCTGGGGCATGTGGGGGGTCAGCCCTCCCCTGGGGACGCTGAACGTGTTCTGAGAGGGACTTTCCCCTCTCCTACCCCGCTAGCAGAGGTGCTGCCCACCCACAGACCTGATGTGCATGGGAGAACGTGGGCACTGTCAGGGGTCCTGCCTTGCTGGCGCTGTCAGGTGTGGATTTTACTCGGGGAAGGATTGAGGGGAGGGGGGCTTTTCTGCACTTGGAAGATCCCCGTTTACAGCCTTTTCCCCCATTTTCCTGCATGGTGGCAGACTGTCACTGTCCGTTGGGCAGACAGGCTGTGCAGCTGAGCCGTGACTTCCCGTGGGCGTGGGGTATCGATCCGCGGCTCTGCCGGAGCCCACGCGGAAGTTGTGCTCAGCCCGGCGCGTCCCCTGGGGAGCCAGATCTGATGCTCCTGAGCCCCAGGGGGGTCAGATCCAGAGTCCTCACTCCGGACATGCCGCTGTCATACTTCTTGTCAGGCAGCAGGGCAGCTGGCACAAGGGTTTAGGTGTCCCATGGTGGTTTTTGCCAGGAATCTGGGTGCCACTTTAGCTGTGAGCTGCCTTCACCTGAGTCCACTCTAATGCCCACTCCCAGTCCCATCCCCTCCACATCTCCCAAGCCTGCTGAACCCCGTGGGTCCTGGGTAGCTCCTTGTTCTGACGCTGTGCCGGACTGCATTCAGGCTGTGGGATGTCCATCCCGTGGCTGCACGTCACGGGTGGCACTTGCCATCTCCCCCGGGTGCCTGTCGGGTGCAGAGGGTGCCCTGGGCTCATCTGCAAGAAGGGATGTGAGTGCAAGAGTCTAATCACTGCATGCAAAATCCTCCTCCAGAAATCCCCTTCTCCTGAGCGTCACCGACATAAGATGAAATAAGCACGAATCCTGCAATTTTAGGGCTCTCTACAGGTTTTGCTGCAACAAACAGTAGCCTGGGCTGAATATAAAATGGATTTTTGTCTGGTTCCCAGTGAAAAGCTTTTGCCATCAGAATGAAAACAGATATTTGGCTGCACGTTTAAGCCAGTTTTACAGAAAATCGCCCCGGGTTAAGACACTAGCAGCACTAGGATCTCCAGCCCCATCCCATTCACCTCTGTGGCTTCAAAGGCTGCCTGAGCGTAACTGCTCTTAAACTCCCCTGGACCTGGCAGAGCCAGGGTTGCTGCCAGAGAGGTGTTCCCCTCCTCCCTTTAAAAAAATAATAAGGGAAATAAATACAAAACACCGCGCAAATGCTGGAGGAGGGTTTCAGAGCGGTGAGCTGAGGAAGCGAGCGTGGCTTGGCACAGCCTGCCGTTGGAGCTCCAGTCTGGAGCCGGAGTCCCCGACACCGCGTCCCCGTGTCCCCATCCGTCTCTGGGTGCCCTGTTGTGCGTTGCTGGCGCTCGGAGGAAGCTCGTCAAAGGAAACTCGGCGAAAGATCTGGGCCCTAGCTCCTCTGCTGCCTCGCTGTGGGAAGGCGGCGGCGGCAGCGGGATGTCCCCCAGGAGCACGGTGTACAGGCGCATACCGACCTGGGAGACAGCCCTGCTTCTTCAGTTATTTAGCACATAGATCCGGAGAGAGGGTGTTTCCCTGTGCCTGTTTTTCTGCTTTAACGCACTGATAGGTTGCCGCTGGCATTTTGCTATGGGCCACGTGAAAGCACAGCCCGGGCACTGTGGTGGAGCTCATCATCTTCCTGGTTTTTATTTGGCTAATGGGACCGTGACACTGCCCAGGGGTGGTGGCAGGAGGAGGGGTGCAGGTCCTGCCGCAGGCTCGGGGTGTCCCCCTCTGTGCGCAGGGGGACGGGAGCGTGCTGGCCCCGAGAGCCGCGGCGGGGCTGTGCTGAGGCACAGCTGTCTGGGCACTCGCTCTGCCTTCGCAGGTTGCTGCTGGTGCTCTGACAAGTAGCTTCGCGTATGAACGGGGATTTCTTCAAAACTCCTGGGAGGAGCAGCTGGCAACGGAATAGCTCTGTGGCAAAAATGCGTGTGCGTGTGTGTGTGAACTCCAGTCTAAACGGGAGAGGGAAAACATCCAGAGTTACGGAACTAATCCAAATGGAGTTGGCTTTCATCTCTCTCTGCAGCATCCTCTGTGGAAGGCATTTGCATTTCCCCAAAATCAGTTCTTCCCTACCTGTCCCTCAAGCAAATCCAGAGACACAGAGCAGAGGAAAGCCTTTTCACAAGGTGAGGGGTGGCTCTCCAGATCTGGAGAGAGGTGAACTCAACATACCTGGGAAGGAAAGCTCTTATTTTAAAGTATCAACCCTGGACCCAGCGGAGGATTGCACAGGCAGACTGCGGTGTGCCCCACCGTTGAGCGCAGGGACAGGGATCATTCCTGAGCATCCTTCCACAAGCAGGTGACCCATCTCGGGGTGGGGGACGGGGGGGCTCATGCATGGCTCTCACCTCGCCCTAGCACAGCTCGGGGATGCCACCAAGACATGCTCCCGTGAGTGGGTGCAGGGAGTGGTCCAGCATCACCCCGTGTAGCGGTGCTGGGAGACCCCTGTGCCTCCCATCTAACTGCCACCCGCCCTGGGGGTCCCACGTATCCTCTTCCCCCACCCAAAGTAGAGCGGTGGGTGACTGGGGCTGTGGTCTGCAAGCAGCTCCAGGGTGGACTGCTGCCATTTCGGAGGAAGCCTCCAGCTCAGCGGAGACACAAACAAAACAGGATTTCATGAGCACTCTAGCAATAGCTATTAGCTATGCTAAAAGGATTAACAGCTCTGCAGGACTCATCAAGTGTTTAAAACATAACTCAAGCATCAAAGGCTGCTCTTATAGGCTCACATTTTCACATCAAGTAACTCTGAAAATTCCTATCCAATTTAATTAAAACATCCACTAGGCTCGTTAAAAGCAAGAAAACAAAAGCCTTTTTTCCTTAAGCACCAAGCCATTTTGAAGAGAGGAGTTTACAGAAAAGTATGCAGACTTCTTTGTTAAAGAATCACCTTTGTGAAAGTCTCCTATCCCCAGACCACTGTGTCTGATTAATCTCAAGCTTTCCAAAAAGGAAATAAATACGTTTTTTTGGGGTTTGTTTTTGGGTTTTTTTCCTCCTGGCTAGGGACCACAGAAGAAAGATGAAAAAGTGAGAAGAGCTTTGTAGAGAAGGATAGATAAGAGGGTGGGGGAGTGTCAAAACCAGACCTATAATAGGAAACAAGCCACTGAAGTGCTGGTGAAAGTACCTTTCATCTTGAAGACTCCAAAGTGCTGTGCAGTGCATGAATACACACAAGAGCTGGAAAATAATAGACAACAACTAGCATCATGAGATGAAGTCACCACCTTTGCTGGCAGCAGAATCACCACAGGCAGGTCGCCGGCTCACTCGCCATCAGTCCCTGACTGCCTCTGCTTGCTCTGCTTGCTGGATCTGTCACCGGTGGCGTGAGCTGGCTCAGCCAAGCTATTCTGCAAGACCCCAGGCCAAAGTTTTAGCTCACGTTGAGGACGTGTGGTCCTGAGCTGGCCCGGCATGGCCGAGGCGTGATGGTGCCAATGAGCCCCTTCCCAAGCCCCTTCCCTCGTGTCCGTGGTCCCTGGTAGCATCACCATCATCTCCCACAGGGTCGCGATTTAATTCTTCCCTGTGATGTGCCGAGTCTCGGTGATGTTGGTCGTCCCCTGCTACAGGATATAATCTCCCCGACCACTCTCGCCCTCCTCTGTCTGCCTCAGAGGCCCCTCTCGCCCCGGGGAGACAGTAAATAGGTAGAGAGGCTCCCTCCGTATGAGATAGAACTGGGGTGGTGGCACTGGAGCTATGGGTGCATTGAACACAATATTTAAACTAAGTAAATGCTTTTTTGACATCCACAGAGGCCTTAAACATTTTAGGATTTCATCCCATTAAGTTAATTTTGTTGGTTTTGATCAATAACGAATTAGCATCCTCTAAAAATGATAAAATAGCTCCTCTCTTTCCTCTTGTTTACGGGTGAGTTTGATTTCTTCCTCTTTACGCTGTCCTGTGTGGTCAGAGGGTGCCGGGAAGGGCAGCGCTGAGAAACGCCATCAGGAGCAGAGCTGCTCCTGCCGCATCTTCCAGAGAAGATCTGCAGCACACCTTGCCTCCTTCCTTCCCGCTTGGCCGTATTCTCCAGGCAGGTTGTAGGACTTGAGCAAACAGCCTCCTGTCCCTGAGAACCCTCCGGGCTGGCCCTGGGGACTGACCACGCTGCGGTGCTGGGGACAGCAAGCTGCAGTCATGCAGGGCCGGTGGCACGGGAAGGCGTGTGAGCCCAGACTTTATACCCGTGCAGTCAGTGCACCGTCGGGATGCGAAATGCAGGAATTAGGAGGTAGGCAGGGTTTTTACATCAAGTGTTTATAGCACCTTCCTCACTTTGTGTCTAGACATAGCTATAAATGAGGGAGAGGGCTATTACCTAGGAATAAAACTACTGAAACCAGCCCTGGAGAGCTTGTCGCTGTATTTCCAAGGAACTGGGAGATTCCTTATGATTAATGTAACAATATCGAAGGCTGTAAACTCACTGCAGTTGGGTACTGAGTCAGGGGACACACTTACAATGTACCTGCCGCTTGCAGCTTAGACTAAGCATTAACTATGGTCTCTTGCCAGCCCTTGGCCATTCCTAGGGCTGCCGCTTGCTTACAGATCATGGGTTCAGTCCAACCGACTCCACCGACTGCAACAGCGTAATAAAACAGCCCAGCGATCGCCGAGGCATAATTTCCCATTGCAGCGTGGACCAGCGGTGGTGTGGAGCAGAGGAGAGGCCGTGAGCAGAGCCCGGACTGTGTAGCTCACTGGGAAACCCTGCCTTCACGCCTGCTAACTTCAGGCAGGGAAAGCAGGAGCACGTGTGTGGACAGCCTGTGCCACCGCTGACCGCTCCGAGCCATGCCGTGTGCCTGGTAGTGTGGCAGGGGGCTTCAAGCGCCTGCGCAGATGGGAAAAGCCTGGGATCTGAACCCAGAAACCCATCCCAGGCCTCACTTGCAAGATCATGCCCAGTAAGTACTGGTGGGAGAAGTTGGACTGCAGGGGTCTTGGTTTTTTGGATGCAAATTCTTCTCTCTGATCTCTGCTTCTACCACATCCAGCACAGCAGGGTCTCAGTCTCTGCCTGAGGCTTTGCAGTACTGTTACAGCATCAGCAGAAGTAATAAAGAAGAGGATGGACTCCCTGGAAAAATACCATGAATCAAACCACTGACACGCTTTTGACCAACATCCACGGAGAGAGCACAAAGACTTATTTTTTCAGCTAAGAGGAACCTCGCTACGCTAGGTCTGAAAGATGGAGTGGAGTGGTAGGGGATCTCTCTTCTGAGCCCTCGGTTGAGGGGCTGTCATTAGAGGATGAAAGAGGGGATGGAAAGGGTCACACGGTGGTTGGGACCTGTTGGGACCTGCTATCTCGTGGCTGACCTGCCTTCTGAGGGGGGAAGGATGGGAAGGAGCAGCAGCATGAGCGGTTGGTGCAGGAGGCAGCAGGTGGGAAATTTGGGTCAGCACCTTTGTGTCTTCAGGAGCTGCTCCCCAAGTGAGTTTTCCACCTCCATGTTACGTTTCCTCCTCCAGATTAGGTTTCTTCCCCAGATGGTGCACCGTGTCCATGCTTTGTTCCCCCCAGGACTTTTCGCGTGCCACACATTCAAGCTTAGGAGGTGCTTGGGTAATACGGGCCTCCTAAGTACCTAAGATCTATTAAAAGCTGCTCTCATTTGACTCCATAAAGAATGCCATTGGGAATACAGCGAAGCTGCTTGGATGTGAGTAAATATTGGCCTTGAATGAAGTCGCTGATAATGGGAGATAAGTTATCAACAGCTGTTTAACCTAATATTACTTCCATACAAGATAACACAGAGCTTTTGCAATAGGTTAATAACTAGATGCAGAATCCATCACTGCATACAAAGACACCTGACAGACTGCAGCCTTAATTTTTCCCCTGGAGCTTTATTACAGCTGAAGGAGCACGTAGCAGGGAAATGTGCTGGTGGGTCAGGCCTGACTTCGGCAGCAGCCAAAGGCGATGCTGTCGAGCGCACAGCTCTGTGCAGCGGCTGGGGGGCCGAGCGCGTTTCACTGCAGGTTTAGCTCCTCCGGATCAGAGGGGCTGGGATGGCTTCGCTATAGATTATATTAGAGGAGCTTTTGCTGCTGCTATTCAGGCTTGAACCCCTGTGCTGGGCAGTGCCTGCATTGCACATCTGAGAGCAGTGACCACGGAGCAAAAGAGTGAAGGAAGGTAGGTTATACCTGGCATTAATACAGATGCTTGGGAGGTGGTGTCAAAACATGAAGTGCGCATCAGTTACAGATCACAGGATCTCCACAAAAGGGAATGCAGCTGATCCTATACAAGATTTTAGCCCACATTTACGGGTACATTTTCCACATCATCTTAGATGGCTACTGGCCTCTGGTATGACTGTTGCAGACTGCTGTTGGGCCCCATTCCACAGGGTTTTTAGAAAGAAGAGGTTGACAAGGGCCAGAAGCACTCAGGTGGATTGGAAAGGCTCTTCTAGCAAGCAGCTCTTGGCTGTGCAGCCAGCTGCACGCACCAGACTTCGCAGAAGGGCTTCTCCCCGCATACCCAAAGCGTAGAGCTGAGGCAGGGGGATGTCTCCAGCCACCTCCCCTCCGCTGCAGCGTAGGACTACGCCGGCTCTCTTAATTACCTTCCTCTCACTTGGTCCTGGCCACGGATGCTGTAGCCTTTCAGCGTTCAGCTTCACAAGTCAGAGCCATCTGCTAAGGGAAGGGCTGGGGTGGGAGGTGGAGGGAGCGGACCACCGCCTGGCCTCCTCTGCCTGCGGGAGCCACAGGGCTCCTCGGTGCTTTCCCTGAGCATCGGGCAGACGCGAGGTCAGCGGTGTTAATGCCCAGCTGGGACGTGCCTTGGATGTCTCTGAAGACACTGATCAGGTTGACCGAGCCCTCGGCAGAGGCTCCTGGCAGGAGCTGGGCTGGCTTTCAGTGCTCCTGGCTCCCAGCCCCTGCTTTATCCAGCAGACCACACTGCTGCTCAGCAAAGCTGGCTGCCGGTGCTAGGACAGCAGCTGCAGTCCTATTGATCCCTGTGGGGATGATGAGCCCAAATGAAGACCCTTGGGAAATCAGCACAGAATATAAAAATCTGGCTGCAAAGCAGAGGCTCGGACTCTGACAGCTCTGCAGATAAACCCCTGTGAGAACCCAGCTGTGCAGAGCATCCACAGAGAGCCTGCTTTGAACAGGAGTTTGATGCTCAGGATACATAAGGAAATCTTCATCCCTTCCCATGTGCTCATCACACCTCTTCCTTCTCGCAGAGGAAGCATCTGGAAGTGGATCCAGGTCCCTGCGCCCATGGAGGGCACAATTCCTCAGTTCCCCTGCGGCCATGGGGTTCTTCCTCAGGTTGTGAGGCTGGAGGGAGCAAACAGATGAGCACCTTGGAAACATGCTCTCTCCAAACCTCCCACAGCCTCAGGGCTGAGAAGGTCAGAGAAACGCTGTAGCCCCCCAAAATGAAAGAGAAGTCTCTCCATTTCCTACCACCCCAACAGCTGTTGCGCAAGTAGATGGGGACATGCCCACGTGCAGGCCCTGCTGCGCTCCTGGCTTTTAAATCTTGTCTATAGAAATAGCTGGGCACCGGGGCTGCGTGTGCCCGAGGGCACGTCGGCCTTGCTCAGGGGGGCTGCAGAGACCTGCTGTGCCACCCAGCGCCTTAGGCGCTCCGGGGAGTTGCTTTTGGGCTAGCCCCATTAAATAGTTCATAGCGTTACCTGCTTAGGCAAGCAAGTCTCTGGGGTCTTGCTAGTAACTCCAGTTAAGAAAACCGCTATTATTAATCCTTGTACGCAGCTGCTTTTTCCCCAACTCAAGCATTTCAGCTGAACTTTTCCCCCCACGCTGTTTGCAAACCACACAGCACGCGAGCATGCCCTCGCCCTTCCCACAGGCGAGACCAAGCAAGGTGGCAAACAAATTGCAGGTCCCTGCTTGTCCTTAGCAATTAGCTGATAGCTCAGGCTGGCGGCTTGCCGCTGCCCTGGGATGGCTTTTCTGTTCCCTGCGGGTTCATTTCTGCAACAGCAGCAGAGCCGGGCGGTTTAGGTTAGCTCTTCTGTAGCCACCCCCTGCCCTTGCACATCATTTACATTGCGAGGTTAAAGTGTAGTCTGATAGAAACTTTATTATTAAAGATAACGAGTTGTTGCGTTATTAAAGTTAAGACAGCCTGGGTTGACCCCTCTGGACTTGTATGCCTGTGTTTAAAGAGCTCGAGAAATTCCTGCACATCTGGCAGTGTGCAAGCGATTCCCTTGTGCTAAGGCCGGGCAGGTTCTGCATCCAAGCAACTGCTCCCTGCTGCGGCCGGCAACCTTGAGATTCTCTGCCAGAGCTGGATTTTAAGCTCCTGCTGCAGATTACCTCTGCGAGCAAGATCCTGGCTGGCAACAACTTCCCTGCTTTTCTGCATTTCCAGGAGAACCTGCTGCGTAGCGGTTCTGCCGACCAGCACCTCCCCTTGCCCCGCGCAGACCGCGTGCCTGCGCTTCGGCTTCCCAACCTGCTGGTACCGCACACCGGTGGTGCTAACGAAGATTTCATTGCTGCTACACATCCTTTTCCTGGGCAGCTTCCACATAATTAATTTACCTGTGGAGCTATTGGCTCCTATTCTAAAGCTTTCTCTTAATCCCGTTACAAAATATCCAGCTTCTGATTTGTTCTTGTTAGAATTCCTCTGATGTAGCTTAAATTTCGGTGAGCGTGACCGCTGGTTTTCAGCGTGCGGCGCAGCAGTGAGCCACCTATGGCTCCCCGGGAAGGGGACCCTCTTCCTTCTGCTCCTCCTCACCCCTTCTGCAGCTAAGGGACAGAATGACTGGTTTGTTCAGTTATTTCCCTGAGAGCAAGCAATCTCAAGTTTTCTTTGGTTTTGCCTTCGATTTCTTAGTTTTTCTGATCTTCCCATGTTTCCTGCAGATACACAACCCATCCCACCTAATAGCCAGCACAATTTTTTCCACCTTGCATCGCATCGTGCGCCCATAGAGTTTAGGCAGTGCTTGTGCCTCCCTGGCTTGGGGTGGGGGTCATGGTGGGGCTTAATCACCTCTTCATTACTTCTGTCCTGCTGTGTAACCAGGCTTTGGCAGTGAAACCTCGCAGTCCTACGCAGATCTTACCTCAAATTCACGGGAAGAGATGAGCCTTCCTTTGAACTCTTTCTTCACGCTCAAGTCTAGCGGGGGGTGTATAGGAAATTTAGAGTTGCAAAAGAATTTTGCAGAGTTGCGTTGCACTATTTCCTTGGCAAAGGCAAAATAAAAGCGTCCGGGGAAGAGAGAAGAAAGAGTAAAGGAAAATGCAGCGATCATCAAAAGAGAAAATACAGAAGGAGTGGGGAGAACTGGCACCCTTAATGTGAATTTGAAGGGAATTTATAAACCTGAAGTCAAATAATCATAGAGCTTGGGTAGTTTAGGTCACATTATTGGGACTCATTGCTCTTCATTAACCTTCCAGCCACCCGGGTTCAGGTGTCAGCTCAGCAAGCTGCAACCGATCAAAACTTTCCCTGTTTGAAAAATTGCTGGAAAATTGGGTTTTCAAGTGACTGAATGTGATTTTATGAGGCACCTGCCTTCCTCAATACTGTTAAATCATTCAAGACCAAATAATCTGAAAACAGATATTTGGGCCTTAAATCCAGTACTGGACTCCAGCCAAAAAGAGCTAAAAAAAAAAAAGAAAAATTGCTGTTGCATTTATTTGTAAGTGAGGAGTCTGTACTTTGCCCCACATGCTACGGGGGCTTCCTTCCCCCCGCCACCCCAAAGAGGTGCGGCAGGAGCCAGGCGCTGCCTTGCCCGGAGAGTAAGACAACGCAACTTTGATTATTTCCACAGTGAATAACCTCGTTTTTCAGCTATCTCCGCTGGGGATGCTCTCCCCTGGCCCGGCGGTACAGGAGGGTGCAGGGAGGGAATCGGAAAGACGCTGCTGAGCTGGGAAGGACAGCCGGCTCAAGCAGCTGTGGGATGAGGGTTGTCCATCACAGCCATTTATTTGGTTGGGAGGTAAAGTGGAAGCAGGTCTGGAGAGTAAAAGAGGCTTTCCCAGAACAGCCGTGACTTGTCAGGGGCTGACACACTCATGCTATGCAAGCCCCCGGTCTGCTGTTTTACTTCAGTCTCACCCCTCTGGATTATAGGGATTGTGCTGGAATGACGGAGGTATCGGGTGAAAACTGCCAAGTGAGACGTTACTTACGGTGGGTGCCATGTGAGGAGTGTCCATCTTGGAAGACGTGGTAGAAGCCCGGGTGAGCAGCCTGGCTGCAGAGTGACTTCAGTTTGGATCAGCGGCGGGTGCTGACGTCACCAAGCACCTCTGATCAAGGGCTTTTGGTCCTTCCACGGCGGCCTCCTACAAAATCCATAGTGCTGTACAGCGCAGAGTAAGAAAAATTAGTTTTGCAGTACATTCATAGCAGAGCTACCTGCTCAGATAGAGTCGTAGCCAAAATGTATGCAATCAGGTGTGCAACGTTCTTGTAGCATCCCAGAAACTTGGTGGGACCCTGTAACCGAATATTTGCCCAATGCATGCAGCGGCAGGGAGTTGAGGTTGCCTCCTAAAACTTGCAGCCTGGTGTCATGCTGCTCCTTGGTGCTGAACGGGGCGAATTCTGCCTGTCTCCTGGGGTTGGGGTCCTTTAGTGGCTGTTGCTGTAAAGATCGTAGGGGACCCTGCAGCGGTATCAGCAAGTACAAGTGCAAAATCCCACCAGTAGCTTCTACTGGTCTTCTGCATCATGTTGTCTGGTTTAATATAAAGTGTCTGCAAGCCGTCACTGGGCAGGAATCCACTGTCAGCCAGCTGTCAAGCTTAATTAGGTTGTCCTGTAAAATATCTTGCATATAAGTAAATCAAAAAGAGTGGGGCCCATAAAAGGGCCAGCATGTGGCACATTCATGTTATTTATAGGCTTCTCTGTGGTGCTCATCACCATGGCAGCTATGAAGGTCGATGCTGACAGTTGTAAGGAAATGCCACATATGTTTGGAAAAAAAGCCACATGTGTGAAATAAAGCAGGACTTACACATTCCAGTGGAGCTGGGAAGCAAGGGTGCGATGTCCTGCGGGGTACCCCCAGCCCCACAACAGCAGGATGAGTGGGGAAGGGGATATGGCAGGCAACAGCAGGTCCGGGGGCTTCTGGGGTTGTAGAGCTCACAGCCTGGTGCTGCATCCTGCCATCTCCTTGGAAAAGCTGGGAATAAAACATAGCTCCCATTCTCTGTGTCCTCTGCTCCGGGGCTGGCGCAAAGCTCCATCCTTCCTTCCTCTAGCTTGAGTTTATTCATCACCCATTTACCCTCATCCGTTCTGGTAACAGCACTGTCCTTTGGCTTAAATAGCTCTACCCCCTCGCTGGTGCTGGTGGCCCTGCTGCGTCTGGCAGCACCACCCCCACCCCTGCCTCGCCAGGCTGGGGAGCAGGGTCCGTGCAGGGGGTGCACCCCATGCAGTGTGGCACAGTGGCTCAGCACCCCCAGCCACAGGCATACCTGGGCTGCTGAAGTTGAAGCCAAAGGACCCAAAAGTACCCACATGGAGGAGGCTGGAGATCCCTTCATACAGTTCCTCCTCTTCAGGATGAAGCCCTCACTTAGCAGCCTGTTTTTCATACCTTTCTGTTTAATTATACTGAAGCTAGGTGTCATTGCTCACTCCAAGCTTACTTTCTACAGCTAGCTTTTTTTATAGCATTCTTTCTACTGAATTACAATATTCTTTCTACTTAAAAAGCAAAATCTCCTCATGTCAGTTCTGTAATTAACAGGTAACAAGCCTGCTCCTGCCATATCCAAGCAGAATTGGTTTGAGCATCTGCACTTCAGTCTCTGCTTGGAAAGTAGCCTCTTGCAAAGCCATACCTGTCCCAGCAGCACAACCCCAGCACAACCCCCAGGAAGGTGTGCAGCAAGCCCTCACCGTGTTCCTTTTATTCTAAAACTACCTGGTGTCCCAGCTGGCACCAATGACCCCAATTCCCCCAGGTGAGCTGGTCAGGCTCTTTCTCTCACGGGATATATCTCCGTCTTCCTGCTTGTATCAGGTTGTTTCTTTCCCTTAGGGTGTCATAGCTCAACCTTGACCCTAGAAACACAGGACTTTTAAGCCAGTTCTTCAAGGATCTCTCTTTACCTCTGAGAAAAGCTTTCTACAAACCCAAATCTTCATTCTCCTTAGCTAGCTATGGCTTTTCCATCTTTTGTCAGGAGTTTTTTCTCTAAGACTTGAAGGTCTCTTGAAGAGGGCTGTTTCTCAGCAGCTTCCCTGGTGCACACAGTGCCTTTCCCATCATCCTTGCTCCTCTGCAGCAGAAATCACACCGTGCCCATTTTCCCCTCGCATGGGGATAAGGAGGTGCTTTTTTTCCCCGCGTGTTCGTGTCTCATCTCCGCAGGGAGCATTAGTTGATTGATGGACCTTTCATTTCCATGAAATAAATGCCATATCTGCACGCCAGCCACTTGTGTGCTCTGGTAACTGCCCCCAGCCCTTCCTTACCATGTCAGGAAAGCCCCAGGGGACGTAAAAGTCGTTAGTAAAATCACTATTTCTGCCTATTGATATTAACCATAATTCGATTCCTGCAGTAGCACAGAGGCTCACACATATGTGTTTATAAGCGTTCAATTTATGCTTTCTTAATAACAGTAAAGTGCCTTTGCTAAGGGCATTTGGTTAAAGAGCTGAAATAAATAAACACACTGGGCGTTTTTTCTGGGGAAAGAGAAGTCATGGGCTGTCCTGGAGTTATACAACTGCTCTGCTAACATTTACTGCCCTGTTGCCTACTGTTGGTCCCATGGGCACGATGGGTCCCGCTCTTAGAAATGAGCCCACGTGGGTAATGAATGCTAGGCAGCTGGTGCAATGCTTTCTCTGGCTCCTACAACTCCATTCAAGAGCTCTTCCTGCAGAGCAAATACATAGGGTCTCTTTTTGCTCTCAGACTTATATGCTTATTAAGATTTCTGCAGCAGAAAAAAGATTGCAAGGCAATTCAGCTTGCTAGCTAGGTCATGAATCGATGTATATGTTATGAATGGCAACAATATGTGTGTGTCCTGGGTTTTACCCAATCGTATCAAGCTGTAATACAAGTCAGGATGAAAATAAATCTTAATACCAACTGCCCTACATGAAGCAAATACTTATTTTACATAAAACCTAATTTTAGAACGTCAGGACTGCAGCTGATCCACTTTGTCTCACCGTGACTTAGCATAATGAGATACATATAGATATGCATATATATAGATAGACAGATATTTGTAAACACGCTCTCTCTTTCCCTATCTTTTTGCTGAATGTGAGTGCCCCAAGAGCCAGGACTCGCGCTCTCGGTGAGGAATGTCTCTGCACGCTGGCAATCCTTCCCTTCCTCGCCCGGGCACAGGGCAGGCAGTGCGGGCGCCCAGCCCTGCCGCCTTAACGCGCAGTTAGCGTTATTGCTTTGGGCAGCAGCAGCTGGGAAATGCCAAAGCGTGGCTTTGACGCTGACTTCCAGCATCGCTGGGATCAACACATCACCCTGGGTAAAATGAAGCGCGGATGGGCGTCAGGCCCTGGGGATGCTGGCGGGGGATGCTGCCTGCAGCCCTGCCTCCCTTGCCTGCGGCCGCTGGCCCCCGCCGTAGTTATCTCAGCTCTGGCAAAACAGCAGCAGCGAAACGCGCTGTAGCGTGGGATTAAACAGTTTGCGTGCCCTTTGTCTGATACCCATGGAGAGCATTCAGGGAATGCCAGAGGTTTCGAGGGAAGGCCCCGAGGGATGTGCTCAGGTTTTCAAGAGCTCTGGAAAAAGTAGCAGAGCGCTTTGCTTTTCAGCAACAAAAAGTACTTTTCAGCATTACGCTTTCCTGTGTCCTCCTTGTGCTGAGTGTCTGAGTTCATTTATGCGGCTATATTAACTTTCACTTCACCTTTCAGTGGTGTTTCCTTCCCCTGCATGCTTTTTGCGATGCACAGCCCAATTTATAGGCTGGATTTATAGGAAGGGTTTGGAGATGCAGCAGTGGGATGGGGGCTGGAAAAGCCCCTCTCGTTCTTCCCTGACCACACAGCGATTCACACGGCGGTCTGTGCCAGCCAGCTCTGGGAGGGTCCCCAGGGACACCCCGTGGACCCGAATCACACCAGGGCTTGCACAGCCGCTCCCCGTGATGCTTCTGCCCACCCAGGTCCTTCAGGGCCCCACGCGGCATCGGGGAGGCTGGGCCGTAGGGCTGGGGACCCCTGTGGTTGTGTTAAAAGCTTTGCGATCCGCTCTGCCTGGGAAGGCAGCAGGCTCTCCTGCAGCTCAGGAGGTTTTTGGCTGGCACTGGAAGCCAGCGTGAAGCATCTAGTGCCGGTGGCTGGAGAACAAGGCTCTGTGCATCAGCCAAGCGAGTCTTGCAGGCTCAGGAGCCAGAAAGCAAAGTGAAAGGCACGGCTTCACATTACTTTTTAAGATATTGCCGTGATTGTAAAGCTACTCAAGAGAAGTCTGTCGTGGGAGGCCCACCCGCTCGGGACCAGCTGCCGGTGCTTGCGTGAGGCCACATTGCCGTGTGGAGCAGCTCTGGCGAGCCAAATGCCCGTGCAAACGTGTAGGGGTGTGCGGCTCCCCAGAAGCTGTGGGGAAGGGGCTGTGCTGGGGTGCTGCTCTCCCAGTGAAGGGGAAACGTCTGCCAGAGCCACCGAGAAAGGAGCGGAGAGGTGCTGCCGCCCGGGGAAGGTGCAGTCCTGCCTCTCTGCTGGAGCAGTAGAGCTGGTACCCGAGATTAAATGAGCTGCTGCTCTCTGCTTCTTAAAAGAAAATGGTGTTTCCTGGCAGCACGACAGATCTGACATCTTGATCCATTGAAACGCTCTCAAAATATAAATCAGGAGGAAGAGATCAGAGCCCCGGTGTGCAGAGAGGTCCTCCTCCCTCCCGCTGCCCTCTCCCTGGGCGGGAGAGCCCCGGTACCCCCGGTGGGGTGGGTGAGGACGGGAGCTCCCACTGTGGCCCCGGTTTGATTTGGCGATGCATCGCTGAGCCCATTGCTTCTGGCTCAGCTGGAGCAGGCCTGGAAGCAGAAACTGATTGTGATTTAAAGATGTCAGAATCAGGAAATCCATCATGTCCCTCGCTAATCTGCCGCTGTGATTAATCACCCTCACCATTAACTGCCCGTTACAAATATACACCTTATTTCCAACCAGAATTAGTCCCTGGGCATGGCTGCGCTGCACAGTGATGCATGGAGGAGCGCAGAGGGGCTGAGCAGCCGCGGGCAGCCGGGCAGCACAGACACCCACTGCCACGCGTGTGCGGCCGCTGCCAGTGCCCACGGACCTGGAGCAGGGGGGACAGGAGTACCCCACGACGGGCAAAGTGCTTCTGCAAGGGGGATGGGACCGCCACCGAAGGGCTCGGAGATGCTGCAGGGTGGTGGTGGCTGCAGGGGGAGCAGGGATGGGGAATGGCACCCTGCCCCAGCCCCTCGCGGGAGCATCCTCAGGGCCCGCTCGCAGAGCGGTACATCACGTACCGGTCCCCTTCGCCCACAGAAAGATCTTCCAGCAAATGCGCAGGAAGAGTCTTGCTCAGGCTCTGAACTAAATTGTGCAGTAAATTAAGCTTGATCTGCATGAAATTTCCTCCGCACGTACGTTCCGGGGTGAACCTGGGAACAGGTTTTATCCAAATTCTCCTGTCTTTTGTCTTTAATTTAAAAAGTTAGAATCTCATGTAATTGCCTCTGTGCTCGTGGAGAATTGGGTAATAGTAAGAAACCCTCCGGTGGCTAATTGAATGCCTTATAAATGTTCCGACTGTAAGCAAAGTTCTCTGTCTTACATTATAAAGATATTTAGGTCCAATTCTGTGCTAGGGTGATAATTTTATGAGGGATTTTCATATCTTTTGGACACAATATGGAATGGATCATTACCTTTTTTTACACTTAATTGCTTTTATCATCCAGAAATATTCAGCGTTTAATGATAATAAAGCACTCCTGCTAAGGAGGCCAAACACCATATACATTATTGCCTCGTGATGCTATAGTGCACAGCTCCTCGGTACTGCGTTTCCGTCTGTCATCCTCCCCTTTTTGGCAGAGGGGGATGCTGAGGCCAGGGGAGCAGCAGCTCACCCCAAACCACCCTTTGGTCAGGAGGGAAGAGCACTTTGATGTGCAGAGGTGCAGGCCAGAGCCCCACAGAATTGGGAAATTTTCTCGGTTTCCCTAGCATCTGCGTTTTCTGGCTTGCCAGTGCCTTCCCTGTGGCAGCCGGTGAGTGAAGGATGCTTCTGCAGCAGCCGGGGACGAGGCGTCCGAGCACTCTGCTGCCGAGCGCAAAGCTCATCGGGAGCGGTCTGCCTTGCTCCAACACCATGGCAGGCACAGGGTTTCTTTTGAATCGGCCAGATTGCCTTGAACGAAGGAAATTGGCTGCTCTCGGGGCAGCCAGGTTGCCGGATGGGCTGGCACCTCTCTGCCAGCTTTGCTCCTCAGAGGCAGGGATGCAAATCCAGGTACAGATGTTTGCTTGCTGTGTTGCCCATAGCTTTCCAAGAATGCATTTTTCGATGGCCTTCTATAGCTTGTCATTAAAAGCACTCACGTGATTTATTAATTATTTATTAACTCTTTATAGATGCTACAAACCCATTGCAGATATCAGTGGTGTCCTACTGATGCTTATAAGCTCATCAGCAGACATTGTAATTGATGGCTATAAGCAATCAGCTGACCTGTTGGGCCCTGCAACAATTGATTAACTATTCATTAAAACATCTAGAAATCATTTATGAACCTTTTATAAACTATTTATAAGCGAGCAGGGACAGATTTATTCATTACTGTTCCACGGGCTTACAGCGGAGGGACGGAGGGAGCATTGAGCTGCGGCTCCCGGCATCAGGACATCCGCGGGAAACATGCCCAACGTCACAAGAAAGCCTTCCTCGCTCCGTCTATTTTCCCAAATTACACTGGCTTCCCGCAGGCCTTGAGGGTTAAGCTTCCTGATGGACGTGGATTGTTCTCCCATGGATCAGAAATGACACAGAACGGAGAATTTTCTGCTATTTTGCAGAGTCAGGTAGTTTAGCTAAGTAGGGGCTGGCGAGAATCCAGTAGCAGCTCTTTAATACACTGTTGGGCTAAACTTAGAGAAGAGGATGAGCAGGCTTGTGTGTTGCTTTGCTTCTAGCAGGATAGGATTAAATTACCCATCCCATTTTCCTTCATATGAGTATGCAGGGGTATAGAGAGCCAAAGGCAGCAGCTGCCAGCAAAACCCCGTCGGCTGCTGGGCACGCAGGCAGCGAGCTGATTCCTGCTTAAATTGGGGATGGAGCACGAGGCTTCGGTTCAGGGCTCGCATCTGAACATGACTCTAGCATGGATTGCTTAGTTTTTAGGGGTTTATTTTTCATCTAGATGAATTTGTAAGTGGATAATGGAAAAAAAAAAACAACCTGTTTTCTCCTACTTTCAGTGCAGCAGGGGAAGGGAAGGTGGAGTGGCCTTCCTCAGCTTAGGCTTCATGGCTCTTTTCCATGTTCCTGATAGGTAGCATTTGTACTTAAAAACGGAGACTTTCCCTGGTGAGCACTGCCCAAAAGAAGTAACGCTGTTTCTCGCTGCAGAGTACCAACACACTTACTGCCGCTATGGGTTATCTCCAGCCCACGGAAACCTGCGTCGCTTGACACTGAGGAGCCTCCTCATCATTGGAAGCTCACCGTCACCAAACAGAAGTTGCAGATATAAACTCCCCATGTGTTGACAGGAGAAGTGACGCCTGTAATGGGATCTTAGCATCTACTATCACTTCTAACAGTCCATCTATAATCTTGCCTGCAGTGGATGCTGTCTAGCAAGACACAGGGATAAGTGATGCCTTCCTAGGAACTGGTGTTCAGTGTAGCATGTCTATCAGCTAGCAGAAAGGGGACAGATGTGTCCCGTGTTTATTGCAAGAGGTTTGTTCTTTCCTTCCTCCTTTATCGGCATAGTCTTCTTACTGAAGATGCTCAGCCCGACGGCTGAGGGCCAGACTGTGCGTGAGCTGGAGGGATGGGTCCTCGCTCAGCGGAGAAGGGGACTTCAGCATTAGCAGCAATCTGACAGCGGCAGATTCATACGGCAACGAATGGTTAGTTGTGTGTGAAGACCTTGTTTAAATTTACAGAAGGGGTATATTTACACACGTGTGATTCATTCACTAGAAAGCTGCATATGGTTATTATTTAGTTATAAACTGGGCTAATTCAGGATTTGCGCTGGGTGTGCCCTGATCAGTTGAAAGCTGGCCTCAGGTCAGGTTAGTGCAAGCCTGAATGTCGCGGGGGTCTCCCAGTCCTGCCGTTGCTGAGGGCCAGAAGCTTGTAGGGTATCCTGCAGGATGTAGCTCACACAAACGTCATGCAGAATGGCACTTGTATTTCAGCTCAGAGGAAAGAAAAGCCAGCTCTCCACAGTCTTTCCTACAAGTACACTTAAGCTATTTTGGAGTATGGCACAAAGAAATCAGCTTTCAATGGGAAGGGAACACAAAGACGCACCCAAAAATCCATAGGCGGCTTAGTATTGACGTAAGAACGCTCAAAGCAGCGTGCTTCTCATCCGGCTCCGTCCCAGGACCACGGGAAGCTTGGAGGGCCGCAGGACCCACCACCCCAGCCGGGAGGCATTGATGAGCACCACGGGAGCCATTGCACCCCCCCAACTCATACCGCAAGCTGGAGCTGCCCTTATTTCTGGAGGGCAAGGAAGTACAGGAGGTGGGGAGCACGTCGTGCCCAGGCCGGCTCACTCCTTCCTGCAGCAGGACATCAGGGTTTAGCTACCTGGTGAGAAACACCGGGCTGTGACTACAGGCAAGATGGCCAGCCACCAGCACGACACACAGGAGCAGGGGGATGGCTGTGACGCAAAAGAGGCTGGGAAGGGGGGTTTGGAAAGAAAGGAGATCTGGGAAGGACTGTGAGGCTTCCAAGGTGGGAAGAACCCCCCCAAAAATTGAGCTGAAGCAAAATGCTGGGGGAAACAGCCCAAAGAGCATCTCCCAGAAGCAGGGATACATCCCCACTGGCCAAGAGCTCCTCTGAGCAGTGTCCCCTCCCTGGGCCAGCACTCATCAGGCGGAGCAGCAGAGCAGGATGGAGATAATGGCTGTGCCCAGGGAAGGGAGCACGAGTGCTGCGGTGTCAGCCAGGAGCGGCCCAGGAGGGCAGTCCCTCCTTTGGCAGGAGCCCACAGTTGAGGGAGCAGAAAGCTGAGTTAAGTGATGAACAGCTCAAGCCATGCTCTTATCAGGAGGGGGTCAGGGCTCTGTAGGACATAGCACAAGGTAAAAGGAGGGTCTCACCATCCCTGCATCCTGCAGCAACATGGTGGTGGTGGGCGCTACTTGGCTGGGGAGCTGGGCAGCTCCATCCCAAAAGCACAGCTGCCCTCAGCAGAGCACCCCAGCCCCAGCCATGGTGGGGAAAGTGGCCCTCCCAGCACCACAAGAGACTACCATTACCTCCAAACTGATGCGTCCTCCCAGTGTGCAGCAGGAGCAAACACAGCCCAGGTCTGGCTGCTTGTAGCAGCATTTGCATTTTGCACTCACTTGGTTCCCCAAAGCCTGAAATAGCAGAAATCACACCAAACTCAGCCCCCAGGGTGCTAGAGATGCTCCATGCCTGAAGAAAACAAATAACCACTACTAACTTTCCCCAGGAGAGCTCAGCTGCTGTGGCTTTTATGTCTGAAAGCCATCCCCAGGTGCACAGACCCAGGTCCTTAGTGCCTCTTGTTTTCAGGGTGGGGGCTAAGGCTCAGCCTGGTGCCTGCTGCCCTGCTGCCTTCCACCCTGCCTCAAAACCCTCTCCGCTGGGGTGAGAGGACCCAGCCAGGCACCAGGCAAGGACCATGGGGTGCGAGGACACCCCTCTCAATTGCACATCCCTGCTGCACCCCTCAAACTACCAAACTTCATGATTTTGTGTCTAACATTTGGCCTCTGTCCTCATATCCAGTCCCTCTGGGCTGCCCGTGCAGTGGCTGCGTGGGACGTGGGGACATCTTTGCAGGCAGAGGCTGAGCACGGTGGCAGCTACGAGGTGTGGGCTTCGTGGTGCTGCCAAGATAGATGCTAGCTACCTGATTGCACAGGAATTAACTACTGAGAGCGGGAGATGGCTCGTTTCACGCGAATATGTAAATACAGGGAAGCATTGTTGTAATGCACGGGGCCGCAGAGCAGACAAGCACCCCTGGAGCTGGGGTGGCGGAGGGTCCCCCCAGTCCCCCTGAGCTGGGAGGTGGGCTGCCAGGAGTCCTAATGAGAAATGGCTGCCGAAGGAGGCGAACAGGCAGGAGAGGGATCTGTGGAGCCTGTGGGAGGGGGGTGGTGTGCCCAGCTGGAGGGTGGCAAAGGGTAAGGCTGAGCAAGGGTGGGAGAGGGAAAATGGGTGTGCAAAAATCAGTGCAAAGCGTGCAAATGGTGCTTAGGGAGGTCAGGAGGGCCTCCAGAAGCAGGTTGCAGAATGCAAATTAAAAGAAAAGCTGATTGCAAGTGCCCCCACTGTGCCTCTGCAGCCCGTGGGCTTTCTGCCTGCTCTGCAGTGACCCAGGCTGCAGCACCGCCCCAGTCTCCCCCAGTCTCCCCCAGTCTCCCTGCTCTCCCCGCTCTCTTAGCAGGGTTTCATCATTGCCCCTACAGAAGGGATGCCCGTTGCTCTACAAACACCCATTTTCCCGTGCCTTTTACAGCTGAAAATTCAGTGAGCAATACCTGCCAGAAATACATTTACCATATGTCACGTTTTCTCTGAAAGTGGGAAATTTCTGATCTGTTCCAGACTTTACGGCCACTTCCCCAGGGATTAGCTTCCCTCCCACCGCGGAGGAAGAAGGGGCAAAGGTGCCTGATGGCTCTGTGGCCATTAGTGGATAGAAAGAGGTTTTATTGTGCTTTCCTTTGTCTGACATGACTTGGGAATGAGGTTTGAATCCTCTTTCCCTGAAACTATATTTTCTAGCAAAAGAAAAAAAAAAAAAGTGTTTATCTTCTTTATTGTTCCTGAAAAATCCAAACAGTTTGCTGCTTTCCAGTCAATCTAAAGTTAGCAGCAGAGGGGAGGAGGAAAGGAAGAGTAAAATAACCCCAGAGAGAAAGGACATCTTTCTGGGGCTGAACAAAGCATCTCAGGCTGACTCCTAACCATTCTTTGCAGTTTTTTATTTTGCTCAAAAACCCAAGTGAAAATAATTAAATGGCGGTCAAACAGAAATAATTTATATTGGATTTTCAGCCTGTCCGCTAGACCAAAACTAACTTGTCATTCAGACACCCCTAACGGAGACGTGGCCCCGAGGAGGAGAGCTGCTCTCCCTGCCTTGCCCTGGGGATGTCCCGCATCCCACCCACGCTCCCCTGCCTCCATCCTCCTCAGCAGGATGCCCAGGGCTGCGGCTGATACAATTTTCGGGTACCCGGGGACTGCGTAGCATGGGGAGAGCCGCACGCCCGGGCATGGCAAGCCGGGAAGTGATGCACGCTAATAACTCCGTGTCCGTGACCGTGTGAGGTCAATGTGGTGACGTGGAGCTGCTTCGTGTAGTCACTGCAACGGGCTGATGTGGTTGTTCCTGCACCGCGCGTGTGAGATGCGGTGTTAGCCACTGCGAGTTTGCTTGGCTGCCATCAGCAGTGAGAGAGCTTTCCATACGTGTTTTGATTTAAAGTGTGAAAAAAGAGAATGAAGAATTAGTCCATTTGGAGCACAGTTAGAAAGAAATTACTTCAAAAGTTGTCAATCTGGGGCAAGTCTCCCTTCTTAAAAGATGTTTCTAAATTAGCCATTTTGGGTCAGTCTCCATCTCTCATCCTCTGAATACCCCTTGTCCCTCCCGTTTGACAGGGGGGAGAAAAACAGTTAGCAGCTCCCTGCTCCTAAAGCACATCTTTCTGCAGCTGGCTAAGCCGCAAAATGGATTAGCTTTGCTTTACAGCTCTGTACACAACAATTTCAGGCTTGCACAGAAGTTGCGTAGCCTTTCCAAGCCAAACATTTCCTGTGAAGCCCTTTCTGGGGATACCAGGAGATAGAAACGAGACTCGGGCAGCAGCATGTGGGGCCTCCAGGAGCAGAGAACCCCAGGCGGGTGGGAGATCTGCTGTCACGGACAAAGCTGGCACCCAACTTGTGCAGGGCACGCTTTCCTATCACCAGAAATGAGGAGGCACGGAGCCAGCCCGGAGCCTGGTGCTGGGAGCCTGGACCCAGGGCTGAGGAGGATCCAGGACAGACCTCTGGGGAGCATCTCCTCCGTCCCCGGGCACCTGCAGTCACAGGGACGGGGGTGTTGGAGGGGACCGGTGGCAGGTCCTAGCCCACGGCCAGCTGGCCCGTGGCACGGCGCCGACGCTCTCAGATGGGGGTTACTCAAGCCCCAGCGATGTGCGAGGGCAAGGCAGGCGCTGCCGCCAGGGATGCCGCATCTGAGCGCTCCAGCCTGCTTTCTTGTCCACTCACCGGCTTTTAAACCTACCAGCCTCCCCTTCTGCAAGCACCCTGACCCGGCCACATCCCTCCAGGCAGGAGATAAATTGCTCTTTTGGTAGGAATGAGCTCCCGACGCCTGCTCCGGTCGCACGGTGCCACGCACGGCGTGGCTGGGAGGCGGGTGCGAGGCCAGCCCCGTGGATGTGCGGGCCGGGAGGCAGCCGTGGAGAGGACACGAGGCAGCCTCTGCCCTCCGCCGCCGGGCAGCGAGTCCGCGTGTCAGCAGCACAGGCGACGGCTTCGGCCCGAAGACGTTTAATACCAGCGCAGATGTCGGCGGCACGGGCCACGCGGACTCAGCCAGACATTTTGTGGCCAAAGCACATTCATCGTGCGCCCTCCCTCCTTGCCCTCCCTCCCTCCCTCCGCAGAGATACCCGAATAGCAAGAGCCTGCTTTTGAGGTTGGAAGTCAGGTTTAGAATTTTAATGATATCCTGTATCCCACAGCCTTTCATTTGGGGAGAAACTGCTCTAAATGACCCATTTTTCTTAGTATAATGATAATCATTACCAAGAGGAAAATGAGCACTGAAGCAGGGGACAAACGCAGGCACAGAGTAGATGGGGTGGCTGATTCTGACTGGCAAAACGCTACATGGAGAAATAAACCTTTTGTACTTAGAAGGAATGTAAAGATGTCTTTAAACATGCATGTAAATTTGTAACAAATAAGTCACCGTGGCTTGAGACGGGAAGCAAGAGAGAGCAGCCATAAATATTTTATCTCCTGGGCAATAAGCTCCAGCAAATTGTCACATCCTCCTGGGGGAGAGGACGCCTGCTCACACTGCCGGACGGGGAAGCCGCAGCATCTCCTGATTTCCGTGCAGCCTCCGTGCCGAGCGCCCTCCTCACCTGGGACCTGGTGGCCAGGAGCCTGGAGCTTCCCCACCGCCGGGAACGGGGCTCTGCCCCTGCCCGCTCGCCCTCCCCGGCTCACGCGGCATGACACGCGGGTCCTTCCGAACACGTATCCTCGATAAGGATCAATGACTTGGATAATTTTTTTCTTTTTTTTATGCAGGTTTTTTTTTTTTTTTTTTCAAGAGAGAAAGAATTACATTAGTAAATAAAGCCTGAAAAACCAACAGCTCATGCAAACGAGCAGCTCAGTCCAAACATGCCCCAGGCCAAACGAGTGCCATACACCTCCTGCACCATGGGGTGCTGCCTCACCTGCGGCTCAGACCACTGTCGGGGCACCGTGCGGGGGTTTTGGCAGGGCCACTGGTGGTCTCAGCTGCATGAGTGGTATGGAAGTGTCCCCGACTGGCTGACACTGCAGGATGGATGCCAAGGAGAGGGTACCAGAGATCCTGGACGTGGGTCAGGGCAATCCCAAGCACAAATNGACAGGCTGAGAGAGTTGGGGTTGTTCAGCCAGCAGAAGAGAAGCCTCTGGGGAGACCTCATAGCAGCCTTCCAGTACCTGAAGGGGCCCACAAGAAAGCTGGGAGACGGACTGTTTACAAGGGCATGGAGTGGTAGGACAAGGGGGGATGGCCTTAAGCTGAAGGAGGGGAGATTTAGATTAAACATTAGGAAGAAATTATTTACTGTGAGTGTGTTCAAGGCCAGATTGGATGGGGCCTTGGGCAACCTGGTCTGGTGGAGGGTGTCCCTGCCCATGGCAGAGGGTTGGAACTAGATGATCTCTAAGGTCCCTTCCAACCCAAACTATTCTATGATATACAGGTTGTTACTTCAAGTCCCCGGGCACATGCTCACCCCAGCCACCCTGACCCCTTCCCAGCTGCATCCTGACAAGGGGCTGCAGTGGTTCCCAGTACCTCTCGGGTCTGGTGCTCAGGCAGCTTGGAGCATTGCTGTGTGGCTGCCTGGGAGGCAGGTAGAGGACCTTTGGGAGGGCAGCACTGTGGAAACACAAATCCCTCCCACTGGGAGCTGTGCAGTTGTTCATTAGCAGCATGTGACACAGCATGGGTGATCCTCTTCGTGAAGATGGTCAGACAAGAAGCCTTTGTCAGATGCAGTCCTGGAAGCTCAGGTCAGGGAATTAGCAGCCCTGGCTGTGTGACCCTCCAAGCTCTGCCGAAATACGACCTTGCAGCCACTGGGGCCAGGGACCAGAAGATGCTCCATTGAGCAGAGCCACCATCCTGTCCCTGTGCTTCCAAGTGCTGGAGCAAATTTGGGGAACTAGGCTTGGTCACGACTTGCCATGTGACCTTGGAAGTCCTTCACCTTTAAAGCAGGAGTCAAAGCCCAGCTGCTCGCTGGGGATGGCATTAGGCTGAACACACTGCAGATTGCCAAGTGCTGCATGAGGTATAAACAGGAGGTGCTGTGGACTGTTGTCCTCAAGATGAAACACAAGGATCCTCATTTAGTGCCAGACTTCAGTCTAGAAGTCATCAGCTGCCTCTGACCATGGTGTTCAAGCATCTAAATAATTACATTAGGCGTGACCCAAGGAAAACCTATAAACATATAATTGATTGGGAGAGAGTTCTGATCCCAGGTAATTGCTTTCTTCTGGAGTAGCCTGCAGCAGCCCCTTGGCCTGGCTTGTATGCCAAGGATGTAGCTGGTTAGGTCTGTGAGTGATATAAGAAGTCTGGTCTCTGGATGCTGGAATTGAATTAGACACCAGCAAGACAGATTTTATTAGATTCATTAGATGGCTGGTAGAAGGCTGGAAACCAGAGGAAGAGGAATGTCTCCCTGGCGACCTCTGGGCTGGCATTATTTTTCTTGCACTGCGTCAAGACGGGTGTGATGTTTGTCTCCCAAGTGATGTCAGAGCAGCAGATGCCAGCGTTGCCCCCAGCCCAGAGGCTGAGGCACACACAGGATGGGGAGGGTGACCCCGAGTTTGGTGCCTACATGGAGGTCCAACCACATCTGCCTGCTGTCCTGAGCCTAACAAGCACTGCGACCTGCTGGCACACTGTCCTGCAGAGCGCTTGTTCCAGAAGGATCTGGCAGGGATCTGACTTAAATGATGGAGAACAAGTGTAGAACAGAGTCCACTGAGGCTCATCTCCAGCTCTGTGGCACCACCAAGACCCTACAAGGCCAGACAAGTTAATAGTTGCCTGTTGGAGGATGTGCCACTGGGACTTCTCATCCTGCTAAGGTTTCGTGATGACCAGTGGTGAGCTATTGCCATCAATACTTAATGTTTTGCCTTGCCAAAATAAATTCACCAAGTGTGTGGCAAGGCAAAGGTTCCTTGATTTTGCAAATCACCCACTAGTTCTCCCTCGCTCGCTGTCCTTTCATTGCCAAGGTTTGAGGTGAGCTTTGCCGCACTTGAACTCAGCAAAAAGACATGATGTTTTCAGTGAAGCTTTTACTAGGATATACCCATGCCCTGCTGCCTGCTCACAAGTCACTTCACTAGGGGAAAGAAAAAAAATATAGCTGAGATGCCTTCTCATCTGGTTTGGCTGCAAACTCAACAGTCTGAGCATCTCCACGCCTGTTCTCGGGGGAGCCTGTCACCCCGTGCAGGGCAGATGGCTGCTTAGGCCTGGGTGAGCAGCAGCACGCCAGGCATCACCGGAGGACGAGACCTGTTATCGCAGGAGAGCTCTGTCCCAGGAAGGTCTCCTCTCAGGAGTAGATGCGGGAAGAAACCCTGTGGTAGCCAGCCAGGCGTTGTCAGCAACACCATCTCAAGGTGGTTTGGGAGAACAGACAGCACCAAATTACCCCAGGGATTAACCGGATCCCCCTCTAGCTCGCACAGCAGCTGAATCCTGGCACTGCGGGGTGGGGGGGAAGCTCCCCAGCAAGCTTTGGAGGTGGCATTGCACACAGCCCGGGTACGTGGCTGGGGAGAGGGCAGCTTTGCCAAGCTCAACGAGCCAGCAGACACGCTCTTCTTTTATCACCATCTCTGGGCTCTGCTCCTCCATTCCACCAGAATGGCCAGCAGCTGCCTTGTGTTAATTAAGAGTAGAACAATCAGTCTTAATCAAAGGCCAGACTGATGGCAGCAGCAGCAGCCTGCCCATCTCGTGCCCTGCATACTGCCCAGCTCATCCCACCGCCAGTGACCCCATGCCAGAGAGGGAATAACAGGGTGTAATTGTCTCTCCCCACTTGCTGCCTGGCAGCAGGGCTGAGCCCGGGGCAGCTCCCGGGGGGGGCAGGGGTGACCCCTTGCATTGTGCAGGAGCTGTCTCTGGGGGCTGGAGGGCCTCCAGAGGTGCCTCCCCACCTACACCTCCCCTCCAGCACCCAGGCCCTCCTCCGCTTGCTTGGGGGACACAAGGGGGAGCTGGTGGCAGCAGGACAGACACTGTTGTTCTTGCTGCCCTTCCACCCTGGCACAGAGCTTCCTATGGGGGCTGGCACAGCACCTCCCAGAAAAGCACAGAAAGTGCTCAGTACCTTCAGCATCAAGCCGCAGGGTCTCCAGGATTGCAGTTCGAGTCAGACTCCTCTGGCCTCCCAGCTCTTCCCTTTTGAGCTTGCCCCAGTTTATATGCATCCACCACTTGCTGCCCACAACCTTTCCTTGCACTGTGTGGGTGAGGGAGGAGGTAAGAGGATAGGTCCCCCAGCTACTGCCTGTAGTCCAGCATCCAGTCTGGCCCCAGGTCAGAGAAACCAGTGGGTGCCTCTGCTCAGGTCTCTAGAAGAAGAGAGCCTGCGAGCCATCCCCTCATCCCTTCAGTCACCTGCTGCAGAACCATCCCTGCACTGTCTCATGTAGGTAGGAGATGTCTGCAGATCTCAGATGCTTCTTCCCTGAGACATTTCTGCCCCAGAGCTCCCAGCAACCCCTTCCCCTGCAAGCATGCTTTTAGCACCAGGAAACTCCCAGCACTCTCCTATTTATAGCTTCACACACCAGCTTCCATCCTCTGTTAATTAGCTGACTCCCTCTCAATCATGCCTAGAAGAGACCAGGGACAGCCAGAGCCGAGCAGCGCTGAGAGCACTCTGGTGCGTTGGGTGAGGGTGCTGGGAGCATCGCTCCCAGGAAAACGTGTGCCTGCCAGCACCCAGGAGAGTGAGGACAAGGATGAGCAAGAGCAGGGAGCTTTTCCATCCTCTGTCGCTGGGGATTTCCAGCAGGCAGTGGGGGAAAGCATCCTTGTGAGGACTGTGCACTGGTTCCATAGTTTCCTTTCCCCCAACAGCGATAACATGAGGTTATCTGAGGACGTGGCGGTGATTCACACACAAAAGTACAGCCTCAAGCTACTGAAATTGGATTCAAGTTTTACACTCCTGGCCTGGCTTGCTCCTGGTGTTTGCATTTATGCCTATTCCTAGCACAGAAAATCAAAACTCTGGGCAGGGGAAACTTGGTGACCAGTTGCGTTAAGCCTATCTATCCAGGAAGGTACCAGCAGAGGTCACAGTTGGTGGCACGTTGCTATATTTTAGTTAGATGACTTGTGCAAATGCACACAAATGTCAGCCCTGCAGTGCCTGGGGGAGGAGGGCTCCCGTGCCTTGTCACCCGCATGACGTGCTTTGCCACCAGCACAAGGGTGGCACGGGTCCTTCAGCCGAAAGCTAAATATTTTCCCAGGCAGGGCACAGGTCCTCCTTGAGGAACTGGCACTGGCACCGGTGACCTGGCTAGGGGACCGGCAAGGGTGTTGGTTACATCTACTGATGGCATGCTGCAGGGTGGGCTGGGAGCATGCTGGAGGAAACAAAATCCAGCAACATCTTGAAAAAGCGGAGAAAAGCCTGGAAAACAAACAAACAAAAAAAAATAAAAAAAAAGAGTATAATTGGGTGAAATCCCCCTGGCAGGGGCAGGTTGTATCACTGCTGGGAGAGCCGGTGCAGCGTTTGCAGCAGCCCCGGGGCGGGAGGGGAGCTGGGAGGGCAGAGGCACGGGGCAGATGCTGATGGGCTTTGGCAGAGGAGGAGCAGGTCCCTATGGGTGGGGCAGGTCCAGGAGGACCCCCCTGAGGTAGCAGAGAGAGGAAAAGTCCCAGGACCAGCGTGGAAAGCTCTGTTGAGGTGTGAGAGGAGGGTGCAGGGATCCTGCCGTGGGGGGGAAGAGGTTGGGGACAGCGCTGTGAGCAGGACCTGCACGCCACGGGCACCGAGCTCCACGTGCATCTCCTGCAGTGGTGAAAGCACACACGACCAGACCGGGCCCTGAGTTTTATGCCCAAACCAACAAACCACGGAGGATTTTGACACTTAAATCTGGGGTTTGGTGCAGATCAGAATGAGATCTTGAAAATCCACCCAACTTGGAAACGCCAAGCAATTCCTCTAAAGGAACAGCACGTTTTGCTGGGAAAATGGTAAATTGTTTTGGTAGTGTCAAAACATAGTATTATAATTTAACATTTTATGTACAAGTCAAAATGAATCATTTACCTTCTCTAAACACTATGTTTAAACACTCAAAATATCTGAAAAGCCTTTTTTTTTTTTTTTTCTTTTTTCTTTTTTCTTTTTTTTTTTTTTTTTTTGACACATCTGTCAAATATCATCAAACTCTGCATGTTTGTGAATGAGAAGATGTTCCTGGCAGCTCCAGCCAGCTGCATCAGCGGGAGAGCCCTGGCCAGGACGGCCGCGGGGGACAGGGCTGCGAACACAAAAGGCCATCCATCCCGCGCGGGGCTCTGCTTTGGGCAGGCAGCAGTTCCCCACCTCATCATAAAAAATGATGTGATCGAGAGAGTGATTTGATTTTTTTCCTTCTCAGGCAACAGGTCTGATGCTTTCCGCTTGGGTTTCTTTTTGGGAAGGGGGGAAGCAATGAACCCGCCGAGGGGTTAGCAGCGTGAGAGCGCAGTGGATGCCCTCGCTGGTATAAGCAGGAGCTGGTTTCCTCTGCCAGCCCCGCTGCCCTCTTCATTTTGGGCAGGTTCTGGGAACAGTTTGCAGCTCTTTCCCTGTTTCTCGATGTGCCTACGTGGTAAATTATCTGTAATCATTAGCAAGTGGGCTGTTTCCTCCTTCAGACACAATTAGTGGGCAGGGTCCGGAACAATCTTCCTCGATCTCATTTCCTTCACAGGATGCGCTTGAGATGCCAGTACTGCCTGGGAGGAGGCAGGGCGCAGCCGCTGCCCAGGAGAGACCTTCCCCATTCCGCAGGGTACGAGCATCTCCCTCAGTCCGCAGGGACTGCCCCGGGGAGGGCAGTGAAATCCCAGCCTGCAGGTCAGTGAGGCTGGCCGAGACACCCATCGGCACTGGTTTTCAGCAAGGTGAGGCAGGAAAATGCGACGGCACGAGGACGGCATGTTTTACGGTTCATCCGTCAGAGGGGAATTTGCTCTCCCTGTAAGCCCTATCCTTACGTGGTGCACAGAGCTCGCAAATAATTCAGTGGGTCACAAAAAGCGTAAGCAATCAACAGCCGCTTCCAGCCCCGACCTCTGCCGAGAGCGGGTCGCTCGGCTGTTGCTCAGTTGCTCCCTAAAGCACAGCCGGAGAGCGATGCCGTCGCCCGGGCAGCTCTGCCGCAGCTGGCTTTCAGTCCCTACAAAGCGTGGCCGTACCCATCGCCTCGTCCCGCCCCAGGCTGGGGACAGTGCCGTGCCACCGGGCATGGCAGGATGGGCACTGTTAGCCCGGGAAAGGGCTCGTGGAGCAGCAGCTCTTCAGAGGGCTGAAGGACTAAGTGAAGGGGAGCTTCGGATTTACATCCAGCAAAGCTGGAATAAATCAAAGCAATTAAAATGCAAATGAAGCTTTAAGCAATGCGGCATCCTAACTACCTGGGAAGCTCATTGTGTATACTTTTGCCTTGCTCACTCCCTCTTTTATTTATAGACAGAATTCAAATCACTTAAATAATTTAAACTAATTTGCCAGGTAGAGATGGGGTTCAGGAAGCGCCTGCTGGCATTAATGAGGCTGTGTTTTGCCAGTGGCTCCAGAAGCCATCCGGGTTTGCCTCCGGCCACTTGCTCCCCGGACCTGGGAGATGGGGATGTGCGGGTGCGTGGGGATGCCAGCGGCCCCCTGCACCCCCCCGGCTCGCAGGTGCGGTCCCCGGTGCCATGCCAGGCGATGCCCGGCACGGGCAGCGAGCGGAGGTGGGAGAGGACGCGCAGGGCACTGGTGATGGGTGGCTGTTGGGTTGCAGACACTAGTAACGGCAGAGCTAGCGGTAATTAATCTCACTGCAACGAACCGCCGGCATCGTGGTGGAAAGCACGGTTTAATTTTCTTCTAAACTGCCTGGGCTGATGGTGAAGCAAAGCTGTGACCGCACGTCCTTGGGTAACCACAAGCGCTTTAGAGCAGCTGGGAGGGCTGGGAAAAACAGGTACAAGACCAAGAAATAACTTTCCCGCCAGAGCCGGACACCAGAGGAATAAAGGCAGGGGCTGCCGCACCTCTGCTGCCCGTTTCTGCTCTGTGCCCCAGTAAGCAGGGCAGAGCGACGAGGGCAAACTCTGCCCTTCGGTCGGGTTTGGACCCACTGCAGGACGCACGAGTCTCTCCAGGAAATCACGGCCCCCCACATTCCCAGCACAGCCTCTCCCGCCCTGCTGGGATACTGGGAAGGGGCGGGCTGGGCTGGGAAATGGGGTGTCCCCAAGTAAGCGCCGGAGACGGGGAGGGGACACGCTGCTGCTGCCTGTCCCTGTGCCGGGCTGCCAGTCCTCACCGGCCGGACACTGCCCCAGGCTGCGTCTCGCCAGCGGCTCACAAGCTGCTGCGGGTGTTACCGAGTGCATTTGCACACTCCACCGCAAGCAACGGAGCTGTTTGCGTAGGATAGTGGTAGAGAGGAATATGCGGTTTTGGGCTGAATTCCGTCCCTGTAAGGAGGCCCATAGTTGCCAAGACCGAGGCAGCGCGGCAATACCTGCTCCCGGGAGCCCTGGCACCCCGCGGGATGCGAAGGCTGCTAGTTCCCTTCCCGTAGGAAGCTGCCAGCCTGGCTAGCTGGCATCCGTAACCCTCCGAGCTCATTACGTTCAGGTGAGCTGCCTTTTATTTACAAGAATTCCTTCAGGAAGAAAAAATTTGCGAATCCTTGTCTAAACAAATACTTGCCTCAGGTATGCTCTTGCGGCTATCTGACGTGGCCATTTTCTTGTTTATCCAGCACGTTTCTCAAGTGGTTTCTGAATGTACTGTCAAATGCAGTCATTTAAAAATTATGAATCCAGATTTCCCAGAGTAATGGTTGTTTACAAACTACCTGCTTTTTTTAATAGTCCTCCGAGGAGAGTTTTACGTGCCCCCTCCCTGGTAGGACGGTCACACATCACTCAAACGGGCAAGCTCTGCTCCATGGATAGGCAGAGACCTCCGTATTTCCATATAGCACCAGGGCTGCAAGAGATGGGGAAAATACCAGCTATTGCACAGCTGGAAAATAATAAGAAGAGCTTGCACGGCAGCAAATGCTTGGAAACTTATTTGCAAAAGGCAAGAGAGGTGCCTGCCCTGGGTACTATAGGAGTTAACCCAAGAGAAAGCAGCGCTCGAGCCCTGTGATTCAGCTCAGCCCCGCCATCCCCTTCCTCCGCTCCGAAAGGTCACCCTAACAAATGAACATGTTTATCAAACCCATCCCAAGCTGCCGCGAATCATTCGGGAGCAGACGGGAGGGAAGAATCCACTGCTTGAGCATATTTTTTGCTGAAAACAATCTGCTCGACACCGGTAGTGAAAGACTTTCGTGCTGCTGTTGTAAGCACCATGAATTAATATCATTCGGTGCCCCGGGTATTGCCGACAGGCAGGGCAGGGGTTTTTCTGAGTGCTTTCACGTAGGCATGAGGATAGCTTGGGCTGCGAGCCGGTGCCGTCCCCCGGCTTCCCAGACTACACGTGTAACGCAGAGGGGACGATGGGCACGATTTACAGCAAGCTGCTTCCTAACCTTGACGTGCTGTGATGGACCCACTGCCCTTTAAATAACCGCTGTCTTTTGAAGGCATAAATACTTAAGGGGGAAAGAAAAAAAACCCCACCATTCCCTCCTGAAAGACCTAATTTATCTGGAATTATCCATCCTTGGCTATAAATCCCCTGTAAAACTTGGCATGAGTTTAAAAGCAGTTGCAGCAATGACTGTATATTTTTATCCGAGACCTCAGGAAAGAACAAATTGCAGCCCTGAACGGCAGCTACAAGACGTCGCAGAGAGCCGCGCTGGTGGGAGCGGGGCTGTGGTGAGTGCCTTGCCTGGCAAGCACCATTTCGGGGTACTCGTGAAGCCCCCACTATCTTTTTTGTTTCTTTCTGAGCAATTCCTGCTTGAGAAATTATTTTAACACACCAGTTTTCCCTGCTGTGCATGAGTCTAGCAGCGGACTCAGAAGAGCAACGTGGGGGTTCGGGCTGGGGCAGCAGTTTTTAAGTCCCCTGCTAACGTTTGCCGAGCACCACGTCCTCGCCTGCCACATCCTTTGGGAACCAGGACTCAGGTACACGCATCCCTGGTGTCCACCTACTCAGGCACACGTTGGGGCTGGCTCTGACTCATCCGGCTTCCCACTTTTTCTTCTTTGTTCTTCTTCTCTCCCTGAAGCAGGAGAGAATCCAGCTTTTATTTAAATGAGGCCCCGTAAACACGAGCAGCTGCAATACACTTCCCCGTGCAAAGCAGGCTTTGCAAATTGTAAGTACGGCTCACAATTCCTTAGGCTCGGCTTCTTCTCTTCAACCTCCACCTCTGCCCCTCTCCCTAAAAGATGAGAGAGCCTGGGTTTGCACGTGTCTTCCTTAAGCCAGCTGGTGGGGAGCAGAAGCAGTGCCACCGAGTCCTGGGCAGGCTCTGGCACCGAGTCCCTCCGGCAGCTCCGGGGCTCTCCCCAGATCCTGGTCCCCCTCCTGCAAGCTGGGCTGCCTCCCGGCCCCGCGGGATGGGCAGCCAAAATGCATGTACCTGCGAGGCGAGGCTCAGCACATTCGCAGCCCTCCAAATCCAGGTCTAGGCTCAGCCTAACCCTGGCCGGCTGGGTCAGGAGTGCTCGCAGACCCAGCAGCCTGGCTGCAACATCCAGGAGATGTTCTCTCCAGGGCCGGCTGGTGCCAGGGCTGGCGAAGCACGGGCTGCATGAGAGGTGAGGATCTGTGGGCAGGCGCGACCACGACGGCCAGGCTCCACAGGGCAAGATGGGGTGATACACAGGGGGTCTGAGGGGTCGAGCACTTTCCTCCCAGGGAGATGCTACGCACGTAGGGCTAGCTGTTACGCAGCGTGTGATGGGCATATCTGACTGTGATCGTTATCTATCTTCTCCACTCTGTGTAAGCAGTTTGATACTCTTGAGTGCACTGGGACCTATTCACTTCCCCGGAGTGCGGTCCCTGCACAGGGAAGATTAACAAATGAATTACACAAGCGCAGCATGGCGAGAAGGAGCTGTGGCCAGGAGCAGCTGAGCCGGTCCAGAAAGCTGCGGGGACCTCATGCCGCCCCGGGGACAGCTTGGCCACCCCCTCCCCTGCCACGCTGGGGACAGCCCTGGCCCCGCGTGCCAGCCCTAACCTCACCTACTCGAGGGGGGACGTGCCCCACACCCGGCGAGCTGCTGTACCCCCTCCCCTGCTGCAGCCGTGGGCAGGGTCTGGCATCCTCACACGCCGTCAGGCGGCTGCTCGAGTGGTGAGAAAAGTCCCAGAGCCCTCTCTGGACAGCTCACCCGTATTTATTCCTCACTGGAAGCGGAGCGTTCCCCTCCTCAGCACCTGGTAAAAGCCCAAGGCCATGATTTTGCAGACCAGCCCCAGGCTGGGACCTCCACAGAGCACGTGGGTCCCTCTCCCCACTGCAGCCAGGACACAGCTGGGCTGGGACACCTGGAGCTGGGGGTACCATGGCCCCAGCAGGAATTTGTGGTGGTACGGGGCCCTCACGGATCTCCCTGTCTCCACCGGGGTTGTACTCTTGCTTGCTCTGCAGGAGCACCCGGGGCTTGAGCTCGCCAAGGTGTTTTGGACAGAGTGCCTGCGTAAGGGCAGCACGCCGTGCTTCTCCACGTGTTTCCATGGCTGTGTTCATCCTCAATAAAAAGCTGTTTTGCATTAAGCCACTCAGAGGGCACAGTGGTGGGTGCCCCAGCGGTGGGATGGCGCCTGGCGGGAGTCCTGCTCATGCTACGGTGTGGTGGGAGCTGGGGGGGGGGGTTCCTGTCCTCGCCGTCCCACGGCCAGCACGTGGATGGACCCTAACGCCCGTTCTCCTGTCTTTTCCAGGGATGGAGGGGTGTGCGTACAGCTGGGAGCAGCAGGAGCATGGCACAGCCCCGTGGGGACAGGCGTGAAGGTGGTTCCCTGTGAGGACACAGCGGGACCCCCCCAGACCCCGGAGGAGCGTGGGGTCTCGCTGGGAAGAGGAGAGCTCCGCTTCTGCCCTGCCGCCAGCTCTGCCTGCCGCCTGGTCGCCTACCACGTTCCCAGGGATCTGTACCTGGATTTGGGGCTTGGAGCCCAGAGGTGCGCTAGTGCTGTAGGATCGCTGGAGAACCTGACAACGATGGGGGACCTGCCACGGAGGAGGGACATCCCTCCAGGAGCCCCTGCACCTCTGTGAGCCCTGGCTGCCGGTGGTAGAGGCTGCCTGGGGCTGGGCTGCTGGGGGCCAGCCCGGGCTGGGGGCAGAGCCGCGGTGCCTGCAGGGCACAGCCAGCGAAGGGCGAAGAGCTGGGGACAGGGTCTGCAGGGGCAGCCCGGAGCCCCGGGACAGCGGTGCTGCCAGCTGAACCTCTTCCTGGAGCTGGGGGACGGAGCAGCCCTTGGTCCCCGGGCTCGCTGCGGATGTCCCCCCGTGTCCCGCCGGCAGGACTGCTCCCCTAGTGTTGGCGCAGGGGGAGGGCCGCTCGTCTCACCATGGTGCTGCCGCCGCCCGACAAGCGCCACGTCTGTCTGACCACCATCGTCATCATGACCAGCATGGCCTTCATGGACGCCTACCTGGTGGAGCAGAACCAGGGGCCGCGCAAGATCGGCGTCTGCATCATCGTGCTGGTGGGGGACATCTGCTTCCTCATTGTGCTGCGCTACGTGGCAGTGTGGGTGGGGGCCGAGGTGAAGACGGCCAAGCGGGGCTATGCCATGATCCTGTGGTTCCTCTACATCTTCGTGCTTGAGATTAAGCTGTATTTCATCTTTCAGAATTACAAAGCAGACAAGAAGAACCTGGAGACGGTGGCCAGGAAAGCCCTGACCTTGCTCCTCTCCATCTGCGTGCCGGGGCTGTACCTGGTGCTGGTGGCCTTGGACAGCATGGAGTACATACGGACCTTTCGGAAGAAAGAGGACTTGAGGGGACGCCTCTTCTGGGTGGCCCTCGACCTGCTGGATATCTTGGACATCCAGGCCAACCTGTGGGAGCCGCACAGGACTGGCCTGCCCATCTGGGCAGAGGGGCTCATGTTCTTCTACTGCTACATACTCCTCCTGATCCTGCCTTGCGTGTCCCTCAGTGAGATCAGCATGCAAGGGGAGCACATTGCCCCGCAAAAAATGATGCTCTACCCCGTCCTCAGCCTGGTCACTATTAATATTGTCACCATCTTCATCCGGGCCATCAACATGGTCTTGTTCCAGGACAGCAGGGTCTCCACTATCTTTATTGGCAAGAACATCATCGCGATCGCCACCAAGGCGTGCACCTTCCTCGAGTACAAGCGGCAGGTGAAGGAGTTTCCCCAGAACGCCATCGCCCTGGAGCTCCAGCAGAACTCCCTCTCCCACAACCAGACCATCCACAGCGCACAGGGCATCCCCCACGAGCCGTCGCCCACCAGCGAGATCCTCGACACATGAGGGATCACTCCCAGCCGAGCGTTGGTTCAGATAGCCCCGTGCTGAGCGGAGGAGGGATGCTGCTCTCTTGCTGCGCGGGGCGAGCACGACAGACAAATCCCGGCAGCGAGGGCTCTTCTAGGCACAAAACACCAACCACGTTTTAATTGAGCTATGGAGTGTCCCCTAGACGTCTTCATCTCAGGTATAACCCTAGGAGTCCTCCAGACAAACCAAATGAACTTGCAAAGGACCTGAAGCAGCTAACCCTCTCTCTCCCTCCCACCACCTTCTCCCCTCCCGAGCAAAGACCGCTAAGGTTGCAATGTCCCTTTTTACTCCTCGAGCACCTCGCCTTTACTCCAAGCCTGGAACGAAGATTTTATTACCGGAGACCTTTTTATGGAGTGGGGACAGGGGCATAGGTGTACGGGTTGGGGGGAGGGGGAGGGTGGGAATTTGAACCAGTAAACCCTGTGATCGTAGATGTCTCTTATCTCCAATGGTTGTGTTTACAGTTTCCTATTTATAACGGCTCCCGGGGGCTCCCGGGCTGCGCTGGGGACCAGCGTCCCGATCGGCGGTGGGCGAGAGCAGCGAGCCCTGCGNCGTGCTTGAGATTAAGCTGTATTTCATCTTTCAGAATTACAAAGCAGACAAGAAGAACCTGGAGACGGTGGCCAGGAAAGCCCTGACCTTGCTCCTCTCCATCTGCGTGCCGGGGCTGTACCTGGTGCTGGTGGCCTTGGACAGCATGGAGTACATACGGACCTTTCGGAAGAAAGAGGACTTGAGGGGACGCCTCTTCTGGGTGGCCCTCGACCTGCTGGATATCTTGGACATCCAGGCCAACCTGTGGGAGCCGCACAGGACTGGCCTGCCCATCTGGGCAGAGGGGCTCATGTTCTTCTACTGCTACATACTCCTCCTGATCCTGCCTTGCGTGTCCCTCAGTGAGATCAGCATGCAAGGGGAGCACATTGCCCCGCAAAAAATGATGCTCTACCCCGTCCTCAGCCTGGTCACTATTAATATTGTCACCATCTTCATCCGGGCCATCAACATGGTCTTGTTCCAGGACAGCAGGGTCTCCACTATCTTTATTGGCAAGAACATCATCGCGATCGCCACCAAGGCGTGCACCTTCCTCGAGTACAAGCGGCAGGTGAAGGAGTTCCCCCAGAACGCCATCGCCCTGGAGCTCCAGCAGAACTCCCTCTCCCACAACCAGACCATCCACAGCGCACAGGGCATCCCCCACGAGCCGTCGCCCACCAGCGAGATCCTCGACACATGAGGGATCACTCCCAGCCGAGCGTTGGTTCAGATAGCCCCGTGCTGAGCGGAGGAGGGATGCTGCTCTCTTGCTGCGCGGGGCGAGCACGACAGACAAATCCCGGCAGCGAGGGCTCTTCTAGGCACAAAACACCAACCACGTTTTAATTGAGCTATGGAGTGTCCCCTAGACGTCTTCATCTCAGGTATAACCCTAGGAGTCCTCCAGACAAACCAAATGAACTTGCAAAGGACCTGAAGCAGCTAACCCTCTCTCTCCCTCCCACCACCTTCTCCCCTCCCGAGCAAAGACCGCTAAGGTTGCAATGTCCCTTTTTACTCCTCGAGCACCTCACCTTTACTCCAAGCCTGGAACGAAGATTTTATTACCGGAGACCTTTTTATGGAGTGGGGACAGGGGCATAGGTGTACGGGTTGGGGGGGGGGGGGGGGGGGAT
>VXBL01004000.1:2288013-2328313 GCA_013400195.1 Aramus guarauna | reverse complement strand
CCAATGGTTGTGTTTACAGTTTCCTATTTATAACGGCTCCCGGGGGCTCCCGGGCTGCGCTGGGGACCAGTGTCCCGATCGGCGGTGGGCGAGAGCAGCGAGCCCTGCGGCGGGGAGCGGGGCCGGGGGCTGCCATGGCTCCTCCGCCCCGGGACGAGGGGGACTGCGCCTCCGCCAGCGCACCGCGCCGACTCTGCTGGGAGCAACGTTTGACAAACTAAAGCTAATCTAATGCTGGGCGTTTTATGTATTTCATTCACTCCAAACAACTCAGCACAATATTTCTATTTTTAGAAGGGTCTCTCCCTCTCTCTCCCTGCCGTTGCAAGCCTCCCTGCCTGCAGCAGCCGGTGCAGCCGCCCTGGCCCCGCGGGCACTGCTGCAGGCAGGCACAGGCACCCAGGAGGGCTTAGTAATAAGGATGGCGACGATGCATTTCACTCCGGCATCAAGCGTTTATAAAGAGGGCTGCTTTCCACAGCTACTATATTTTTAAAATAAAATTTAAAAAAAAAAAAAAAGCAAAAAAAAAACAACAAACAAAAAACCAACCCCAACTCCAAAAAACAACCCAAACCCCAACCCACCCAAAAAAGAGCCAGGAAGGATGTGCTGCCCTGGGGAAGGCGGCTGGGCTCGGGGATGGGCACGGGTGTCCTCGGCCGGCCGTGGGCAGCGGGACGGGAGGCGAGGGCCAGCCGGAAAATAAAAGCCCCGTGAGAGCAATGGCTTCTGGTGGTCTCTTTTCTGCCAGTGGGGGGAGGGAGGGGGGGGGGCAGCTTGGGGGACAGCTCCCGTACAGCCCAAATCACTTCTCTCCTCCTGTATCCACCTCCCCTGGACCCCCAAGCGCCGTCCCGAGGTGCTGCGCTCCTGAAGGGCCCTGCGGAAAGCAAATAAATAGCTTTTCCAGCTGAAAGGCTGCCCCAGGGGCTTGGGCACCTCTCAGCTGCTTTTACCTGGGGAGAGGCACAAGGGAGAAAAGCAGAAAAGCTGCATCTCAAACACACTGAAATGGGATATTTTTGCTTTTTCTAAACCAGACATTTAATTTTGAGGAGATGGAATAAAATGCCCGATGCTGTTTACGTATCTCTTCCACATTTTCTCCTGGCTTTGCTTACTGAATTTGACCTAAATCCCATTTTAGTCTCCATCTCTTCAGCCCATCACGATCTGTCCAGAACACTTCACCCAGCCTTGATCCAGCCTTCCAAATTTAGGGCCAGCCAATCACAGCCCTGCCAAATTCTCTTTGGCCCCCCCTGTCACCCAGGGATGACTTTGGGATGAGTTTCTCCACCAGGAATAAATCTGCTGAGAAATAAAATGATGTCTTTGCCAACAAAAGTGAGTTTGCAATAGATTTTGCTGACTGGAAAAGTTTCTTTCTCCTTTCCTTCAAACAACATGAGAGGAAGAGGGCCGGTGATTTAAAAGGTTTTAGCAGAAATTAATTAAATTGCTAAATTATTCTGGAATACCTACAGAATTACATGTTACATCTCTACTGGTGCCATTAAAATACATGCGATTAATATGGGTACAATTGACTCCCGAGTATCTAATAACATTCTGCCACTCTTTGAGGTAATTAATTTATGAGCCTTTGTTATACAGGTGTTGCCCAGAACTGAGCGGAGGAAAACCCGCAGGTGCTGGAAGCGCGGTGCTGCCGGCTCCGGAGCGGTGCTGCGCAGCATCAGGTGTTCTATCCTGGGGATAAAATAAATGAGCTGGGGGTTGCTCTGACAGGTTGTTGTGTGTATTTTTGTTCTCAGCCTGATAGCTGATAATCTCTGCAGCCATGCCTTATATTGGAATAAGTTAATATGCCTTTGCGCCTGATCTGTTGCTAAGGTTGCTTGGTGGGGGGGGATGTCTGGCTGTGCTCCTTGGAGGGAGCCTGCGTGGAAAGGGAACAGTGCTTCATCCTGGTGCTGTAACCTCCGAGCAGGCTTAGGAGTCCCCACAACCTTTTCCCTGAGGCTGCGAGACCCTGCTTTCCGCTGCTGACGGGGGGTTGTCGGCGTTGTGGAGAGGGGTGTCCCTGGGGAAGGGCTGCCCTGAGCCCCTGTGTTAGGAGCGGGAGTGGGAGGAGAGGTCCTGGGCAGGATGCTCAGCTGGGATGCACTGCATCGCTCCCGTAAGGCACCTGAGCTCGCTGGTGCTCGAAGTCCGCTCTGTGGCCAAGGGAGCGAGGAGAGGCTTTTCTCGTCTTCTGCTGTTCAACATCCCCCAGGGGCTCCGTGTGCATCGTGTTTCCTACTCAGCAACACAACCTCTGCTTTTCAAAGCCGTCTCGAAAGCGAGCGTTACAAGCTGGCCCCTCCGCAGCAGCGGCCGGAGGAAGGCTGGGAAGCAGAGGAGAGGAGAGCTAGCTGGGAAAGGCGGCACGGCGGGAGTCTGGGAGCAGCCTGCAAAGACCTCGGAGGCTCGGAGACAGCACAGCTATGGCAGCACCGCAATTGTTCCTCGGCCCGTGCTTGCCGGGGGGCAATGCAAGGTGCTGCCTCCTCCCCAAAATCCAGCCCTGCCCCGCAGAGACAAGACCCCTGGGAGCCGTGGGGCCGGCAGGACGGATGGCACGGCGGCGGTGGCTGCGCAGGGCGACTGGCTCCCCGCCTGGCTGTTTGTTAGGGGAAGGTGATATTTTGCTGCAGGCAATGGGAACTAAAGGGAACAATTAAAACTAAATAGGCTGGAACCGAGCAATTTTTCAGCTTTCCGCTGAGAAGGTGTGTTGGCAAAAGAGCTCCTTTGTGAAATGAGAAATTCTCCTGGCAAGCTATATATTCCCACCTGCTGAAGCGAAAACAGCACAACAATAATGCAGAAGAAGGGATGCAAATTCCCAGCCCTCCAGTGGAAAACCCCCAGGGGCAGCAGCCCTCGCTGCTGATGGAAAACAGGCTGTGGGCACAAGGGAGCCCTTGCCCTTGGCGGGGAGAGGCCAGTGATGCTCAGGAGCCCGACTGCTGCTCTCCGGCCGGTTACCGACCCGCTGGGCAGCGCTGAGGGGAATGCCTCCTGCCAAGCCAAGCAACAGCCTCCGGAGGAGCCAGGCGTAGCCCATAGCTTGCAGGGGACACCAGAGCAATGGCACCCTCTGGAGATGCAAAACCCGAGCCTCTCTGAGCCTTCCTGCCAGGCTGGGCCTGAAGGGCAACAAATTGTTGCAGTCCTGGAGCCACAGATGATCTGTGATGGGATGGACTGAACCCATCCACTTCCCAACTTGCAGTTCAGGAAGCTCCGCAAGTGGAGCAAAACAAGCTGTACCAGGCTGTTGTGAAGCATCGAGCCCAGACAAATCCATCTGGGTCCTGTCCCCCTGCCAAGCTTTTGGATGAAGAGGCAGCGATGGGCTTGAGCTGCTGCATGCCTGACACTATGAGAAGAGCCTGGACCCGGGTCTTGTTTCCCAACAGCCTCATGGTACCTACAGTACCTCCACCCTTCTTGCCACCTCGAGCTGAGCTTTACCCTCCTGGGAGCTTGCATCCAGCAGGCAGCAGCAGGAGCACCTTGCTGCTGCGGTGACCTGTGCTCCGGCGTGCTCCAGCACCAAGGGCCCCAGGAAGGCGAGTGGGGTGCAAGCAGCAGCTTTTCTTTCCTGGTGTCCTGGCAGCTCTGACATGACCTGCTTGTCCTCTAATGATCTCCTCTGGGCAGGTAAAAGTGTCTGCTGCTGCAGCCCCTGTGCGCGGCTGGGAGGAGGGTGGTTGGCACCAGGCACGGAGCTGAAAGCGCCTCGTGGTCCTGCAGCCGGATTCTCCCCATGAGCACGGCACTGGTGTCTTTGCAGGGTCCGAAAGTGCTTGGGAGAGTTTGGGAGAAGAAAGACACCAGCCTGTGGAATACGGCACAAGGATGGCCCTGCAGCCAGGTAGGCTCTCTGCAGTGGGAGGCTTTGCAAACATCACACCGAGAGCAGGGTGCCTGGGGACAGGCTGCTTTCCCAGCCCAGCATCTGCTCCTTTTGCCTGGGGTTGAATTCCCAGAGCACGGGCTCCCTCACAGCCCCGGGACACGACTGCTCACGTCTGGCTGCGGAGCAGCGAGCCCCAGCCGAGCACCCACTGCATCCTGACGAGCACCCGAGGGCATCACCCCCTGAAGTAGTGCTGGGAAGGGGCAGGAGCCGCCGTGGGTGCGGGGAGATGCTGTCCTGTGGGATGCTTTGCCTCCTAACCTGCACCGCTCCGATTTCCTCCTCCAGCGTGCCGCGTGCCTGTGTGCGCAGCCCCGACGCGGCAGGCACCGCGCCGCACGGCGGGGAGGGATCGAGGCTGTCGGGTTGTATTTAACTGGGCAGGGTAAAACCCCTCGCCATTCCCTCCCTTGTAAAACTCATAGACGCTCCCCACGGGCTGCCGCGTGTCCCGGTGCCACCCTGCACCGCCCCGTGCACTGTCACCTCGGACCTTATGCCGATATGTAGTTTTCTTCCCTTTTGTTCAATCTGGGTTCATTTGTTGAGTGGAGGGAGACTGAACATTCATGCCAACAACTGTTTTCCTCCTGCCTGGCCCAGATTTCCTGCATTTCTTTAGCTCAGGCCGACGCTGCAATAAAACTGAAGGGCAGGTGTCCAGAGCACCATAACAGCAATTCCCGTCTGCCGAAATTCTTCCCGCCCAGGCTCTGTGGCAAAAGTTTCAGTTTCTCATTAATTTAATCCTAACTTTGAGTGCCCTGGATTTTTCAGCTCTGTCTGGTTTTTAGGTCTGGCATCCTTGAAGGATAATATCCATTTAAATTACTGATTCAGGCTTGCTCATTTAATTTCACCTTAATAAAGATTTTATGTGGTTTTGACATGTTCAGTGTCTCAAATGTATTGACACTGAAGCCTGAAGAAACATTATGACCATAATGGCCCAGAAAGCACTAAAAAGACCCTGGCAAGGTATATTGATTGCCCTCTTTTACAGTTGTTTGAAGACAAAGACCAGTCAAAGGGAAGAGCGAGTACTGTAGTTTGTTTTTATGTGAGCTTCCCTGATGTTACAGCATTTCATGTGTGCAAAAAGCATCTGCAAATACGTCTGCAAGTGCTTCATCGGGATGCGAAGAAGCGGTGATCCTGGAGCTGGGATGCTGTCAGGAGGGAGATTTTGCAGGAGAAATGCTGCAGATAGCAGAAAAGTCACTTCCCAGGAAGGGATATTAAAGTGCAAATAGATAAATAAGTGAAGAAGATGCCTGAATTCCTCCCCACTGGTGTCTCCCGGAGGACAAGCCATCAGGCTGCCCACGGCTCACTGGGAACTCACGGTGCCGCACTGAGGGAAATGGTAAAGCATCTTCTGAAACCTGTCCCGACAGCTGTGGGCTTCCCCATGGACTCTCCCCAGCTAAGGTACCCTCTACGTCAGTGCGAAAAGGCAAACGCATTATGGGCATGGTACACTAAATCCAACGGAGATAAAAATTAGTAGAATGATCCATTGGCAAGGGTAGGAATGTGCTTGAGATGGGAGAGGAGGGTAATTAGCACCTCATGGCCAATATTTGCATACATAGATACACCCCAGAGGCCACGCAATAATAACCCATGGCTCGTGGCAGCCCGCAGGGCTGAGGATGCTGAGAAGCGGAGCGCGGTGCCGTGAGCATGCCAGGCACATCCCCCCACACGCCGGGCGGGCCATGCCGGCAGGCATCTGCCTGCTAACCCAGCATCTCGGCTCCCGGGGCTTCGCACGTGAAGCCTGCTCTGCCCAGCAGAATAAATACCTCGAGCAGAAAAAGGCACTGTTTCCCTTCTCTGCGCTAGTGCCAGCGAGAACTTAGTATTCAAAAACTGTTTTCAGATGTTTCACTTCACAGCTGGTGAATGGACTCGGAGAACTCAATAAACCTCTTTGTAAGAAATTATCTTTCATTAATCTCTTTGGTGAGGCTGGCACCTGGAATAGCATAAATCTTTACCTGCTAGGAGACTAGGGAATGGGCCACAGGCAGTAACTCTGTTATAATGGGAGAGTCCCAAATGCCAAATAAAGAATAAACCCTCATAAAATTTTCCTCCTGATCACCTCCTGGGAAGAGGACATTAGCACTTGGAGGAGGTGGATCCTCGGTGGAAGGACTTTTAGCAGGAAATAGGGCAGCACCAGAGCCTCGAGCAGTCTGCAGGCACTTTGGGAGAAACCTCTCCTCCTTTCCGCCAGACGTTTCAGGAAACGTCCAAAACGCTTAAAGTGGTGCTGCCCACTCAGGACCAAACTGCTCCACAAGGACTGCCAGCCTGCAGCTCCCTGCCTCATCCCGACTGGCTGCTGTGGACACTGCGTGGGTTTTGCCCTGTCCTCATCCGCAGCAATAAGCTGTGCTGGCTGCGCTGGAGCACGCCGTGCACCTCCGGCGTGTACCGTCACACTCCTACAAGCCTCACAGCTACCGAACCTATCTCCCCGAGGTAGGACAGCTCTGAAAAATACTACGTTTGGAAAGGAGAAAGATGATTTGAGCAAGCCTTGAACAGCTTGCCATAGAAATAGCATCCAGAGTTTTCTCCCTCGCAGGGGATTTTGAAGTTTATTTCGGTGTCCTTTGCTTTGGTGCAACAGATGGCAGGGAGACGTGGTGGCCCGGAATATTAATGCTTCCCTCCAGCATCCGTGTCCTCAGAGCAACTGGCGTCTCCGTGCTCTTGCTGAGCATCACGCAGCCTCGTCTTCTGCCTCAGAGCCGTGCTCTTCCCACGTCAGCTAGTAATTAAAATGTGTGGCTCTGTCTGCGGTGGCCCCCTCAGAGATGGGGCATTTTGCATCAGGAAAGCTGCAGGGGAAAAGCTGGGAAGCAGGAACGTGATTATGGCAGACGCATCAGCCACCTTGCCCGAATAGGAAATGAAAAAAAAAAATAATGCGCTAAAGCAAATGTGTTCTGCGACCATAACCACTACACCGTGCTGGAAAGAGTATTCAGCCCATATTTTAAGAGCCGTCTTTTATTGATGCCTAATGTCCCATGACCAGTGTCCAACGAGGAGCAATTAAGCATGGGCTTAGATAAAATAGATGTCTTCAAGCGATAGCCAGGCAAGGGATCTTCCACCATAGTGTCAATATATGATTTTGTACTACGGAAATAAGTGTGCCGTAAAAATCCCTCTGCTGCCGTGTAAAACTACCCTCTCCCTGTTCCCGGCGTGTTGCAGCAGCTCTCTGCGTGCCGGGGCTACCGGGGCTGTGAAGCATCGCGTGGCTCCACTTCCCAGCTCGCTGGTAACCAGAGCCGAGCTCAGCCTGCCGTGGTCCTGTAGACATCTCTGGCTGACAGGCTGTGGCAAAGGACTGTAAGCCATTTAGAAAGGATAAAATTATACGGCTCCAAAATTTAATAAAATGAGCCCCAGCAATCACACAGATAAATTTAATGGTGACCACTTAGAGACCTGCTGGCTGAACTGTAATGTTTGATGAGATGCTGAATAATATGTCAGTCTTTCTCAGACCCAGGGAGGCCTATAAAAGCCAGCGGGATGGAGACCAGCGTTTCAGCCCTCTCCAGCTCTGCACAGGAAAGAGCCGTCACTACGCTCCCGTGAAGCGTGGACGGAGACGAGTCTTGCACCTCCCAAGCACAACACGGTCAAAGAGCCAGGCGTTTTCTGCTGCGAACGTGATGCCACCCGCCCAGCGGTACCCGCAGCCTGTGCCACCCCTGCTCCCGGTTGTCGGCACTTCAGAGCATCGCCTCCCGTGGCTGGCTGTGCCCTGCAAGATCCTCTCTGCTGCCTCAGACCTCTGCCAGGCACTTTCCAGGGGCTCCACCTGATGGAGTGCTTCCTTTAGTCATTTTTTCTTCAAAGCAGGAGATTACCTCCATACTATTCTGTGCAAAGAACATGAGTGCTGTGGGGTTCAGGATTTAAAAGGCGGTGAGTGCCCATAGCAACTGTGTCTGTGCCATCCGAACACAGGCACTGCAAACGCTCTTTGATTTTTGTTTCAACAAGAGCAGCACCCGGTTCAGGGCACACGGATTTGCAGGGGAAGGGATGTGCTTCAGTAGCTGGCTCTTTTCTTCTTCCACGGGTTCATGTGTGATGCTGGAAGGGTTGCCGATGCCCAGGGTCAGCTAATATCCTGGGCATTGCAGCGAGATCAGCAGTGGTGCTGGCAATGCCCCAGCTGCAGCAGGTCTCGCTTACAAACCCAACCTTTCCAAATGACCCTAGGCATTTACTGCTCTCAGGATCAAGCTTACAGTTTTCTGCTTCTTCCTCTTTTCCCCAAACATCCCTCTGCAAACCACCTCATGGCCCCTTTCAGATTTCCCCTCTGTCCCTGGAAGAAATCCTGCCCAAGCCTTGCCATGATGCCCGTCTCATCACTCCTTTACCGGCTGAGCCGCGTGCTGTGCCCGTCTCCTCCAGCCCGGACCTCTGCAGAGCACGTTCCCAGCAGCACGCTGGCCCCAGGAGGGCTGAGATGCACCTAGCACAGGTCTCAGGAGCACGGCAGCAAGCCTGGCATTTAATCTGCTGCAGCACTAAGTACGGTTTAGCAAAGGATCTATCTGTAATTGTCAATGCCTAAAGAACTTTTAAATATGTCCTTTAACTCGTTCCTGAAGGACTTGTACTGTTTTAATGAGCATCTCAGGAAAGAAAAGCTCTCTGTAGAGCATTGGCTTTGAGAACCGAAAGCAATCTCACCGACACACAATATCAAGTTTGATTGACAAGGCCAATACCCATAAACCATGCTGATTGACATTAATTAGTCTGCCAGCCTTTAATTGCTTCTGATCATGTCCTACATCACTCTGATTAAAAAATTAGTCCCATGCAAAAAAAAAGAAAAAGAAAAAGAAAAATCTATGCAGCAGGGGGTAAGTGATCTTTGAGAAGATCTCAACTGGGGCCTGGGATTTCACGCTCAATGCCTTTGCTCATGGAGCATGGACGGATCTTCTCAAAGGGACATCACGGAGCAGGGTCCGGCAGGCAGGGAAGACTCTCAGCCTGGCAGTGTTTGTAACGAACCTCTCCTGCCTAAGGTATTTTTCCTTCACTAGAACCCAAACCCCAGCAGAAGAAGAGGGCAGCCAGCCAGGCGAAGCGAGGCGTCCTGCGGGGCGAGCGGCTGGGGACGGGGGGTTTGTTCCTGGGGACAGCCCCGGCGCGGGGCGGACACCGCTCCATTCAGCGCTCACACGCGGGCTGTGCGGCTCAGCAGGACAGTCCTCCCTTTTCTCTCCGCTTCCCTTCTCCGCACCCTTGGCTTCACCCAGCCCAACCACAGCCGGGGGGTCGGCGAGCAGGGGGGCAGGAGGGGGGGGGCAGCGGTCTGCCAGGAGATGAAGGGCAATGCTGAAGGGCAGCCTTGGCCAAGAAGGAGGGGGTGAAAAAGTCCCAGTGGATGAGTCTCTAGGGACAAGAAGTCATCAGATCTTTGCAAAGCAAGGAAATTTTGGGGGTTCATCACCTCTTCCCTTCTTCTGATGAGTACGAACCAGAGCTGAGGAGCTGTGTGAAATACACAGTTCCCATGGCAGCCAGCAGCAGCTCCCAGACCAGTAAAAGCCGGGATATGATCACACTCTATTAGTTGGATAATATCATTTATAGTTGTCTTAGAACTGCGTCCCATCTAATTAAAAGGGAGCTGCCTGTGAAAAGCGCAAGAGCAGAAAAAGGCAGAGAGGATCATTGCCCTGAGCCCCGTGCCTGCACAGCTGTCTTGTCGGTGAATGGCTTTTTATTTCCCGTTTCACATTGGAGCTAATTTCATCCATCACCAGAACCAATGTGACTCATGCCCCCGGTGAGAGACCGATGCAAAGAGAAAGCACCGAGAGGGAGGGGGAGGCCCCATTCTCTGTAGCCCCTGTCATCTGGAGCTCCTCTCTTCCTTAATTATATTGTTCTGTCTCCAGGGTCTTTCAGTGGCTCTTGTTTCTGTAAAGCCAGGGGAAGGCAGGTAGTGGCAACACGGAATCCAGCCCAAATCCTCCTCTTTTTCCTCGTGGCAATCAGGCAAGCGGAGCGAAGCGGGGACTGTGCGGGGTCAGCTCAAGAGCACTGGTTAAAAGGGTTCAGGCTGGAGGGGCAGGAGAGAGGGCAGAGATTCCTCAGAGGTACGTGTCTTCTTGGCAAACCATCAGTTGTGGAAAACAGAATGCTGTGTTTTCGCTTACAGCCGAAATGTCAGAATCCCCCCAAATGCCCCCAAATTAGGAGAGGAAAGGGAGCAGTTGTGTGCGCACAAGGGTGAGAGCTGACCAGATCCTATTTTCTGCCTGGGCAGGTGCGTTCCCGAGGCAGCTCGCAGCCGCTGGAGCAGCCTGGATGCTCCTTGGCTCCCTGAGGCTGATGCACTGCAGCGGGGCTGATGCTCAGACACCGGATCATGATGCCCGTGGGCTGGCAAATAGTCTCCCACTCCCCCGGGCTGCGGGGGGTCTCCTCTACGTGTCCTCCTGGAGGTGGCAAGGAGCTAAAACACACCTGGGAGCTGTCTGGAGCCCACCTCAGTTGGGCATATGATGATCTCCAGTGTTTCACAGCAGGGCTCTAAAGCTTTGCCAGTGTGGAGCAATCCAGCTTCTCCACTAAGAAAGCCATCCAGAGCAGGAGCGTTGCTTCTTTCACAGACAACTTATTGCCAGAGTTGGAGAGGTGCTGGAAAGCATTTGGAGGATGTAGGTCATGCTGATGAAGAAAATGCAGACAGACAGGTCCCTGGCATCTCACGGCCCGATGGAGCTGCTGCAGACGCAGTGGCTGCTGCCTCGCCTTCTTCACGAGGGGAAGGAGGAACGGTGGGCTCTGGATCCTGCTCGGGTCCCTGGGCCCATCACCAGCGCCGTGGGGTGTTTGTACAGCTGTGGGCTTCATGAGGTCTGCCAAGGGCACGCAGCCTCCTCAGCTGTTCAGGTGCTTTTGGAAGACATATGTCCTCTGTCCCAGAGCAAAGGCACCAAAAGAGCTACCAGCCTGGAGGACCCCGGACCCGCTGCAGCACCACTCACCCCCAGGATCTCCTGAGGCTGTGGCACCAGCAAGGACCTCCTCTCCTTGATCCCACCTGCCAGCCGACCAGAAAATCCCCCTGGCCTTGCTGCAGCCGGCAGCATTCCCAGCACAAGCTGCACAAGCTGCTCTCCCAGCCTGTCCCGGAGGGTTTGGAAGGCCCTCGCAGCACTAATCACAGCTCTTCAAGACCAAGGGGATATGAGCTGTTGCTTTCCTTAAAGACTTGTGAAGCGGAGCACTCTCTGAGGAGCAAGCTGTGCAGGATGCTGAGCGTGGGGAGGGGGGCAGCTTTCGCAGGGCTGGGGCGCGCACAGGAGAGGGGTGTTCACGTCGGGGGGGCGGAGCAGAAGCCCTCATCTAATAATATCCACCCCGCGCAAGGATTCATGCAGGCCACAGCCGCTGCTGACTGGGTACAAGCCCTTCCTTGCCCATCTCCAGGCTGCCTCCCAGGGACAGCTTTTCTCTGATTTCTGGTAAATTATGCAGTGCAGCATCCTGCTTTCCTTTGGGGTGAGCACCAGCATCTCACAGCATCATCGCCTGGATGCTCCTGCTGCACCTACGCTTACAGGTGAGATTTTCTGGGCCATCAAGGCATGCAGAGCTGGCCAGCAGTCCTCTTTCAGAGAGCAGAGACCTGCTTGCCTTTCAGAGCGTGATAATAGAGATGTGAAATTTCAGCGGCTTTATTCTGCAGGCAGCCTCCAGCACACTTGTTCTCAGCGAGATTGCCAAGCTGTCTGTTCTCACACTGCATTAGATGCGCTCATCGCAGGCTCTCACCTCTCGTGCGAGTGCCAGCATCTCCCTGACGGATGTGGGGTCTGCTCATCAGAAGTCCAGCGGCAAGCCCGGGGTGCTCAGCCTCCAGCCTTCACACAGACTATCTCCCAAGCGCCTTTTTTCTAGGCGCTAAATCTTAATGTTGTGTGCTTTAAATCCACCTATATTCACAGCCCGATGTGCATCTCCCTGTCAGAAAGATGCTACCAACAGCCTCTGGCTTGGGGACCGGCTCCCCGCAGCGCTGCACATCCCTCAGCAGGGGGATGCTGGCGTGGGAACCTTCCCCGCTACCTGGGCTGGCACTTCTCCCCTTCAACCCATAACCTCTATGTTGCATTAAACTTCTTAATTGAACATCCCATCTAATCCACGTATATACTGAGATCCAGGGCGATCTTCCCATTTCATCTGAGGCCGTCACCAGGCTTCATCTTGCGGCTTCCAAAGGAGCCATTTATTCCCTCTGTATAACACCCCCTTCCCGGGCTTTCAGCATCCTGCTGCTGCTCTCCTGCCTCGGAAGCAGAAACCTGATCAGAGCCACCTCGCCTCCCAGGGAAGCCATCCCCGCAGGGCTGCCTGCGCCGTCCCTGAGTCACACCTCGGGCCGGCTGCGATTAGTGCGTAGGATGCTTTCTTCCTCTAAGCCCGCTGGTTTTGCGAGCTGCCTCTGCTAGTTTCACCCTGACACTTTGAGGGGAGACGCTGAGATCCTGAGTGATACCAGGGAGCAGGTCACAAACCCTGCGAATGATTTCACCCGTGTCCCCGCCGGTTCCTTTCCCCGGAGCCCGATGGGGCACGGACCGCAGCGGGGTTTTGCAGCTCGGGGCTGGTCTCTGCTGCCGCATCCTCCTGTCGAGCGCTGACAAGAGGAGCAGAGTCGATAATTGGAGCTGATGAGCTGTTTAAAGCAAAGACTCTGTCTCCGTGTTAACACACACCGCCAAGATGCGGGAAAATTAAGCAAACTCACGAAGCAGAAGCTGAATTATCTCCAAATGAGTTTTCTTTCCAGCGTTGCCTAAGAGGCGTCAGTCACATTTCAAATTATTTTCCCTTGCTGGGGATGATGAAGGAAGACGTCTGGGATAAAGGTGCCTTCTGCTGCCGTCACGCAGAGCGGCTGTGTGACAGCCTCTTCACCTGACAGGCCTGAAGAATCAGATCATTTTGCTGTAAAATCAGCTTTCATAGAGATGTCCCCAGGAGCCGGGGACAAGGGGCTGGCAAGGACCAAGTAGGCATGGCAGGATGAATGCCAGCGATGGGCATTTTAATGGAAAATTAATTCCAGTCTGTACACTTCAATGTAAAATGAATCCTGCCAAATCTTGTGTGTTGGGGTTTTTTTTTTCCCCATGTGGTTACAAGCTTGATTGATAAAAGTAAATGTGTTGACAGCACACATAGGCACCTGCCATGGTATCACCCATCAGCCTGATTAATACACACGTGAGGTACAGATGTGTGCAGTTTATAGACTGAAAATTGGCTTATAGATCTCAAAGGACTTGGAAATAGAAAGGCATCACCTGATGGTGGTAATTCTGGTGGCACCCCACAGGTGACAATCTTCTGTTGTATCATGTTCTTGTTGAGATGGTTCAAAGTGAGCAGGAACACAATTTTAAATAACAAACGGGCAGCAGGGCGATGCGGCTGAAGGCAGGAGGCAGAGAGCCAGCTGCCTCCGGGGCTGGGAGCTGCTCCGTGGAGCTCCACACATCCTGCCCACGAGCCGCCGACAGCAGCATCCATTGCGGCATCCATCGCTTCTCGGGATGCTGCAGCAGGACAGAGGGCAGGTAGGGCCATGCTGCGGGACGCTGCTCTTACCCCAAACCCCATGTCCCTCCAGCCCGGAAAAATGTAAGTGCTCTGATACAGCCTCTGCAGTGCAAATCAAAGCAACCACATCAAAGGAGACGACAGCGGAGGAGAAAGGAGCCTTCAAAGGCAACTGGGCACGGGGCCAAAGAGAATTTATCTTTTATCACTTTCTCCTGAAAGGGAGAAAATCCTGCCCGTCGCACTGGACTCTCCCTGCCTAAGGCACACAGCGAGTGAGGGCAACTTCTGCCGTGGCCAGAGGGAGAGAATCAGGAGAGCAAGAGATGTCTCCCAGGGCCAAGGACACGTGAGGAGGAGTTCAAACCCATAGAAATAAGGGAGCTCTGAACCTCCCCCATGCCAGAGAGCGCAGAGACCGGGCATTCGGGGCACTCCTGCCCGCTTCAGCTGTGCCTGGGCGGCTGGGGGTCCCTGCCCATGGGGGGATGCTCCCAGCAGCAGATGCCCGGTGCACCACCCAGCCCTTCCGAAGCAGAGGCAGCAACAAGATTTCCACCGGTCCCATCAGGTGACGGTTCTGACCACAGCATTTCCCCCGGGTATCACTCCTGACAGCTTGCTTCATTGCTTCTGATGCTAACGTCCTGCTGCTGCTCCCCGTCCTGCCACCCCGGCTCCGGTGCCCATGGTCTGCACCCGTCCAGCTTTTGCCTACATTTCTGGGCTGGTTCTGAGACGTTGTGTCCCTCTGCCATACATTTTTAATTCCTCCAAAAAACCCACTCAGGACAAAACTCAGATGTGAGACTAAAGATGTCCAAGCCAGAAGTCAAGATGCTTACGAGCCAACCTGCCCCGAGGAGCCTTCGCGCTCATCAAGCGGGGTGAATAAAATGAATGCATCTGCAATGTTATTGCAAATTAACCCGGCTGCTTTGCCTTTTCAGTATTTATGGCCCTTTTCATCTGTGAACGTTCAAGAATATCAGCTTATACTCACAAAAGGTTGGTGGAAAGGAAATGCATCACGTCTGTCTAAGAGCAGAAAATAGGGAAGGAATTTCCCTGCCATTTGGAAAAGCTGCTTTTATTATCTGTATAATAAATGTACAGACTTCCAGCCTGCAGATAATTTGCAGAGGACAAGGTACTCTCTGTAAGGGTAAAAACTCATATAAAATAAACCTCTTTTACCAGAAAAGTATTTAATTTGGATCTGGGTCAGGGTTTCAAGCTCATGCGAAGTGCCTTTGCAAATCGCACCCCACACATGTGGTACCATCTTTCTGGTGAGCACAGTGAATGGGTGATGAATGTCTGTATCTCGAGTTTTCAAAGGAATTCATAGTTTTCAACATTAAAAAAGTTTCCGGATGATTTCTCAGCTAAAATGTACAGGTTCCTTGTAAAAACTTGATCTCTTGGTATGCAAGGCCATTCTGATAAGCCCTGTGATTTCTTTCTGAATGCCCACCATGCAAATTATGCCTGTGCATCCATGGGCCCGCACCTGAAAACACGGCTGGGGATGATAACTGGCAGCGCGTTTACTGAGAAGACATCTCACAAGCTCCAAGTGCTTGAAAGATGGAGGCCACGCAGCCTGACCATGTCCACCTTGGTGCAAAGACAGCTGGAAGCTGGTCTGCCTGCTAGGAACTTGCTGGGCCAGCCCGGACAATCCCATACGTGCACTGTCCTGCACGTGGAGAGTGGTGGAGCATGTGGTCCTCAACACGCTTGGTCTGGCAGAAGGTCCCTCGGGTGAGAGCTGGTGCCTTCTGGCTCAGAGAGACAAGCCAATGGAGATGTCCTCTGCCGCAGCCAGGGAAGACCTGCGTTATGGCTGCTGTAATGCAACTGTAACATGCAGGGTTTCTTCTTAACCGCTCTGTTTCGTGTATAGCTGTGTGTAGGGAGCACGTGAGCAGGGGTTCGTACAGCATCCTGCCACCAGAACTGCGGGGTAAAGCAGGTACCCAGGGTGAGCCCGGGCAAGGAGGGTGCCCTGCCGCGGGCAGGGGTGCGCAGGCTGCTCCCCACACGTGCTGCTTGCTTTGTGCCCTCCACCGCTCGGCTCCCACNCGCCTCTCCCAAATCAGCGCAAAGCGGAAAGCAGCGGGAAGGATTTCCATTTGAACGCTTCGAGGCTGATTACACTGGAAAAGCAACTGGGAATAGGGCAAACATAATCACAGGTAGCGGCATTACCATCACTAAATCAGGCTCTGAAAAAGCAGCCTCTTCCAAAAAACTTCATTTCCTTTAATTCCCGCCTTTCGCTGGGCTGCGGAGGTATTTATAGCACCTTGTTTGACGCGGCGTTCAGCTCCCTGCTTGGTGCAAGCAGATGCTGCCGACGGAGCAGCACCCGGACTTGGTGCCTGATTGCTCACAGATTAATAGGAACCCGTCACACGCGTCACCTCTCCAGCCCTGACAAACAGGGCTCAGCCCTCGCCGCTCCGCAGAGAAGACGGAGTCTAAAAACTTCTCCCCGGCGCTGTGCTTTTGTTTGTGTTTTCCCAATTAGGCAGTGGGTTAAGGGCAACACCGTGAAGGCAATCAGCTTTCAGGAGCACAAAGCAAAGACTTTCTTCATCACGGCGAGGAGAAGTCCTTACATCCTGAAGGTGTCAAAAAGCTAGCCTGAATTATTTAGGGGGAACTCTGTGATGCCTTCACGCAGTGCAGCAAAGCGCTGTATCTGCACGCTAACATCGTGACGGGGCCCGAACGGGCAGCGCTGGTTTTGCAGCATTAGTTACGGTGCTGCTCCAAGCACCCCTTGGCAGTTACCCCGTGCCTGCGGCTTCGCTGCTCCGTGAGCTACGCTCCCAGGAAGGGCAAACCCCCACGGGCAGGCAGAGGGGTGCAGGGGCGGCACGAGAGGCCTCTGGATGAGGCTGGCGGGCGTAGCGGTTGCGTGCATTTATTTTTCAGGTGCGAGCAGGCTTGGCCTCACGTGGGGATGCTCCAGGACCTCCTGCACTCCCGATCTGGGTGGACTCAATTTGCTTGAGTATTTCAGATCCTTCTTTGCTTTTTGAAATATATGCTAAGCCCTCAGCAGATAGGATCTCTCCTACTTCAGCATTTCCAAGTAAGCTTAATTCTTGATTTTACTAGAAACTGGTATTCTCTCCAGAGTTGCCATAGTTACTGATGCATGTGTTTATGATTTCACACGCTAACGACTGTCCCAACCTCTTGTTTGTGGAATAAACTATGTAACCCTGAAAGCAACATCAAATGAAATATTAAAGCACTTATGGTTCAGAAAGCAGACATCATGAATCAGCGATCACATTATCAAGCCTGGATTAAAATAATCCAAGCCTCTAGGCCAAGCAAGAGAGCAGGACAGCCCCCCAAACCAGATTTGTGGGGGATGCTCCAAATCCGAGGGGCAGCGTGGTGGTGCTGGGAGTGCCACATCCCTCCTGCACATCCCCCAGGTACTGCAGCATGGATCTCAAGCATCCGGGTGGCTCCCGTAGCTCTGCCCGTCCCGTTGCTTGCTTCCTGCCCGGAAGGGTGGTCGGTGAGATCCTGCCACCCCCAGAGCTCCTGTCTCTGCCCGTTCCCACACCACGGCCATCCCCTGGGGACAGCCAGCAGTTCTCATACCTCCCTGTGCTAGCCCTGCTGGCCCCAGACCCGCTAGCCAGTGGCCCCGTCCTTAGAGAGGTGGCTGGGCAGCAAGGGGTCCCGGCAAGGGCAGTCTCACCGCCCGAGGACACGTGGGGCCAGCGAGCAGCCAGTGACAGGCGGGAGCTGCATTTCCCTGTGCGGGTGCTGATACAACTCATTATGCACCTGGCTGGCTTGAGACTAAATTATAATAAATGCATAATGAAATATTTAAATTTCCAGCAACGGGATGGAAGTGCAGCATCGTTTGCCCTGCTGACGCCGGGCTCTAACAGCCGACCCTTCCCCCGGCACCGCGGGGCCCATCGCTCGTCCCGCAGCACACCCACGTCCCCAGCAGCTCGCGGTGACCAGATCCTCCCCCCTGCCCCGCCAGCTCTCGCTGGGAACCGGCTGTGGTGGGTTCACCTTGGCTGGCTGCCGATTAAAATTGATTTGGGTAGTTAAAATGAAAACAAACACGAATTAAAACAGAGGCCGGGCTGGGGGAGCGGAAGCAGCAGCTCGCCCTCATCGCTCGTGCCGGGTGGGTTTGCACGTGCCGCCCGGGATGCGGGGCCAGCGCTGCCTGCTCCATCCGCCGGGCGAGCACCCAGGTCCCGCGGCAGGAACAGAGCCTGCCAGCCCCGGGTTACGGCATGAAATCTCAATGCCAGGAACCGATGATGGCAAATTCTAAACACCCTTCCAAAACCTCACCTGGCCTCTGGCACGCACACTCGCCCGCTCCATCGCTCAGGAGCACGGCCAGGTTTTGCCCGGGAGCAGTTTCCAGTCTCGGTCCCACGGATGCAGGTTTATTTTTAACCCACTCTCCGCTCTGACAGACGCTGGCTTTGGCAGGCGGTTTTTGCAGTGTCACAGTGCCAGGCTAAGCTTGGAAACATCCCGTCGGGACTGCTGGAGGGACGGATAAACGGCAGAGAGGTTCTCGCCGGTTGCAGCCGCGCATGTGCTGTGGCAGGGATGCGCAGGGCTGCATCCCTCCGAGCAAGCAGCAGGGCTGAGCCTGGCTGCTCCTCTTTGCTGCCTCGGCCAGTGCAAAGGGACAGCAGCAGGGACCTTCCTCCCTGAAGCTTTCCTCACCCAGTTACAGGCCAGAGACCAACTGGAGATGACACTGCACGGCTGCAATCAGACCACGGGGGTCCTTGGTGCACCGTGGCGAGGGAAGCATCGCCTTCTCCCCCTCCTGCTGGAGCACCTAACCCTGGTCTTGGGCCAAGACAGCAGTGAAACCAAGGGTCCTTCTGGTGGGTGCAACGAGGTGGAACGGAGAGGAGGCTCATCCCGGAGCCACGCTCTGCTCACCACTCCTGGCTGCTACCCCCGCAGTGCCGGCCTCGGCCCAGGGTAATCTGAGGAGGCTTCGTCTTCTGTCAAGGAGCTCTCCGTCACGCTCCACGATGTGCGCATCTCAGGCTAGCTGCTATTAATTCACGATCGATACCTCCCTCGGCAGGGTGCCCTTGGTTTGTCGGTGCTGAGAGAGGCACGCAAGAAACCCGTGGCCAACCACAGTCATTGGGGCACAAAGTCGTCCGCCCCTTTACAACCGGGAGGTTTCCAGCACGCATCTCCACGGCACTAAGTCCCTCTGACAAACGGGGTTGTGACAGGTTGAGATGAGGAGGAGACAGAGAGAACAGGATGGGACTGACAGACAGACAGACAGACAAGCAATAGGCAAAGAGCCCAGGTGCGTGAGCGCTGTTTTCCCTAGGAAGCCAGGCTAAAAGTCACTTCTGCCAAGCCACGTTCACATTGCTTTGGGTCCTGAGCCCTGCCTCCAACGTAATTAGGTCCTTAACTGTCTTTACACTGAACAGTGATTTAAGGAGCTCAATCTGTTTAGCTTGTTAAAGAGCTGGGTAAAGAAGAACCCTGACTGCAGTCTTTAAGCACCTGTCCATGGAGATGATGTATGATATTAAACAAGTCTTTACAGTACATGATGAAGACACCACAATGTCCTGAACTGAAAAGTCAGCAAATTTCAAGCTGAAAATGCAATGAGCACTTTGCGTGTAGGAGTAATTAGCTATCGAGGAAATTACGAGACACATGGTGGGCTCAGCACCACTTGGAGTTGGGTCACCCACAAATCGTCCGTGTCCTCTGCAGATGAGCAGGGAAATCCCCTCGCTCGGACTTATGCAGGTGCTCAAATGAGAAAAGGTAAACGAAACCCTCCAGCCCCCAAATCTACAGGTGAGCACAGCAGTGCAGGAGAAGGGCTTGTCCTGAGCAGGGACCGTTGGCTGGACAGACCCGTGGAGACAGAAAACAGTGCATGGAGCAGGAGGAAAACCTGGGACTGAAGATAATAGCTATAAGGGAACAAAAACTAGAGAAGGAGGTTGAGAAGTCCTTTAAAGAGGCACAGGAGAAGGTCAGCTCCAGGCAGGCTTCCCCAGCACTCTCTGGCGTGAGTGCATTCCCTGCAGATACACAGAGCTTTAATTGCTTTTCCTCATCACCTCTGTGAGCACAAACATACGCTTTGAGTTCTCCCATCATCGTCACTTCAAATTCTTCAGCTTCCCTCTGAAGCTTTACCTTATCTCTAACTACGACAGAGGGAAGAAATTGTGCAAGAAGGAAAGCAATTAAAAATGTCCGGGTTTTGTTAAGTTGTTGAAAAGACAAAGCTGACATCATTTCTTAGCACAGCGTGTACTCAGGAAAGCCACGGTTCAGAGCAAGGACGTGGAAATACAGGATGGCTACCTCACCTGCGGGACCACTAGCATGGAGCTGGCCACGTCTTGCAGCTCCTGGCTTTGTAGAAACCCGAGGTCCACGACACCGAAGGACCCTGAAGGAGAGGTAAAGCAGCATACGGAGAAGACGTGATTTGGGAGACAGCCCAAGCCGTGCCAGGCACTCGGTGCTGCTGCCAGCCGTAGCTGCGGGGTCTTGCAGGTCGCAGGAGCTTGCAAGTCTCTGACCTGGCCTGGCAGGGCCAGTGGTGAGCACCAAAAGCATCCAGATACATTTTCTGCCCCATGCGCCTTCGCACCTGGCTAGCTGCCCGGTCGGCGACTCGGTCCAGAGATTTCTCAGTAATTCTTGGAGGTGTTTACTTTACTGTCTCATGCTATGTATTTGCATACATCCAATTTACAGCTCCCATCATCTAACTGCCTCGGTAATTGGGCAGCTGGTCTCAGAAATGCTGATTTACCGCTCTGCTGATGACATAATGTGTGTTTGCACTTGCGAGAGGCAGCCGTGAAATCCCTCCCTCCTGAACTGAATTCCACTATTGATTTTGCTTTATTGGATTAATATTACCATGACCTCCTGTTTTACTCAGCGCATTTAATACACCGGCAAGAGGAACCCATGCAGCTCTTTCACCACAAACTGCATTTCCCGCACAGGGCACGTGCATCTCCCCTGCCTTGGCACTCTTGCAAGGAAATAATAATCCCTGCGCGCTGGGAAGAGCAAAGACACTACACCCAGGAGCGCAAACAGTAAAGGACACCTCAAAATATTTCTGGTTGGGTCGTGTTTTGATCTGCCAACACCCGCCTGGGCTGGGGACAACTCTGCTGCTGCCTCCCCACCTCTCCCCGTACCTGCCGAGGGCTGCAGGATGCGGCACGGCGGCCGAGCAAAGGGCTTCGCGGTGACTTGTCCGGGTGACCGCATGCCTCCCTGCCGAGCTCCACGCGCCAACCAGCACGGGTGCTGGCAGCAGCAGAGATGCCCGAGCTGCCCAGCCCACGTCAGCACGGCCGACTCAAGGAGGACGACGTGCAGGACAAGTGAAAATGGCAATGCGGTGTTCCCGTCGCAGAGCGAGAACGCTCAGAGCCAGCTTCCCACACAGCCAGCTGTCTCGTCTGCTTTTTACGTTTGGTTTCCGTCCAACCTGAAATAAGAGCAGTCTCCGATGAAGGCATTTGTCACTGCCCAAAAGGACTTGCAAGCAAGGTCAGCCCGGACTGCCGCAGCGCAGCTTGCCGGTGCCTTGCACAGGAGGAGGGCATGAACATGCTGTCCCCAACCCTCCCTCCCTGTGCCCCCTCCACCCCCGGGCGCACAGCAAGGGAAACAGCTACAGCGCAGGCTCGGTACAAACAAAAAGAGCAAGAAAGCAATTTTCCTTATAGGCATCCTTATTCCTGCAGTCCAGCAGGCCTGATTTTTTTTTTTCCTGTAGCTGGTAATTCTTGTATTTGCTTATTTCCTAAACGAAAGCTTTCTCTTCAAAACCAGAAACGACAAACGCCGGTGTTACCTTCATACAGTGCTTCTGAGGGCTGCGCATCCCTGCGCAGCTTGCCGCGGCCGCGAGCTGGTACCCGGGGGACACGGCGTCGCTTTGCATCACGCAGGGGCACGGGATGTCCAGCAGCAGAGGGCAGGACATCTCCCACCGAAATGCCCTTTGTGACTTCTCAGCCTCGCTAGACAAAACCTGCCGGCGGGGACACGCAAGGGGAAATATTTTCTGAGAAGGTTTCGAAATTCCTGTGCACTCCTTATGTACAGTGAGACCCCTTTTTCCAGCACTGCACAAAACGACTGACTCATACATTTCCCTTAACGTGCGATTTTGGGTAGCAGAAAACAGGCACCAGAAGGATAATTTCGAGAAACCAAATGATGAAGACAACGTCACAAAAATCAAAGGCACTGGAAGGAAAAAATACTTGCAAAAAGCAAGTTGAGACTGCTCGGAGGAGACTGGGCAGTGGATCTCCACCTCTGTGACAGATAATACTCACTTTTCTACTAGTTCTCGAATTGCCTTTATTCCTGCGGAGCGGCAGGAACAAGCTGGGACCGTGCCCACCTCGCTCTTCCCCGCGCCCTCCGTTTCCCATGCCGGGAGTCCCACAAGAGGCGGCCGGGGGCTGGGGGGGTCCGGGAGCCGCCCCACGCTGATGAGTCCCAGTCACAGCCCCCACACAGCAGGTGGGCTCAAGCATATTAAAATGCCAGTCTGCCAGCTTTGCCCATGCTGGGTTTTTTTTTCCTGTTTCTTAGTAACTGGCTGGTACAGGTTATGTTAATATGGATTTAAATTCTCCAAAGAGCAGAAAATTAAAGGAAATTATGAATCAATTTACATTTCATCTGATTCATAAACCTACACACTCTACAAAATGAGTTGATTTGAAATAATTAAGGTTAAGAATGTCCTCATCACCTCTTCAATAATCCTACAAGATGCGCTGCATTTTCCCTGTCTTTACTCTTGCTCTTTAGCATTTCAAATTACACATCTTCTTTTGGTTTTTTTTCAAGCTATTGCAAATTTACCAGACAATTAAAAAGTGATATGGCATAATAATAACAACAACAATAATAATAGCAATAGCCTGCCTTTGCAGCAGGATCCTGAAGGAAGGGAGATGAACAAGGAATTCCTGCTCAGCTCCAGCCCTTTGCAGAGCAATCCTAGCACACGCTGTTTGTCAAGCTGTGGGAATCAGATTATTTATAAGCCGTTTCACATGTGAAAGTGGGGGCATGGCTCTCCTCGCAGCTTCAAAAGCCTCCCTGGTGCAGCAGCCCCTGGCTTTAGCAGACATCTTCCTCTGTGTAGCAGGTGCCCATGCTCTGCTGTAAGATGTTTCTTCTCTAGAGCTGCAAGGACAATTGCTTCAACCCTTCTGAGGATTTCTCATTAAGGTAATTTTTTTCTTTTGCCAGCAGGTTTTATTGTCAGGATGATACATTTAAATCAGCTCAACCACAGTTGGCTCACACGTGAACGGCCCCTAATGAGGAGCAGAACTCACTTGTCATGGGGAAATTTTACAGGGAAACAGAGAAGGGATTTTTCCATTGCCTCAGATGTGGCATGATGTACTCCCAGGTCATTTGGCTGCTGAGGTAACCTAGCCAGGTCTGAGACCCTGCAGGATAAATGCATGGCAATTTTCTTTACCTGTTGAAGGTAAAGGAGGGAGAATGGCTGTTTTCATGGATGCATTTCATGGCTATGGATGTATTGCTCCAGTATGCAGTTGCTTCTGTTGCTGCTTTTTATTGGCAGTTATAGATTTATCAGTGGTAACAGTAATTCTCTTCACTGTCAAATACACATCAGCTACATGAAACTACGTGGTAGCACAGGTATTTTGCTCCAACAGACAACTGCTGTCTGTCCAGATTGCTCCGGCGATAAAGCAGAAGGAAAATGTCGGGCATCCCCAATAGCACTTCTGAAGGTCTCCAGGGAGCGTCAATGTGTCCCTCCTCACCTCAGACAAGTGTCACAGCGGGGATTTGTGAGCAGGAATTGCCATGGTCCTCTGCTCAGAGCCAGGACACAGCAGGCACTAAAGCACCCGAGGAGCAGGGCCCGTTGCCATCAGAAGGAGTGCCTGGTGCCAGCTGAAGGGCTCCGGGATGTTCCCGACGGAGCAGCAGGGCTCTGCCGGCACTGATATGTGATGCTAAATAGAAGCGAATCGTATCTTTCCTTGGCTTGGCTTGCCAAACCCTTCAGTGCTTTGAAAAGGAGAGGGTGTTTGACTTGATCGGGGTGACGCAGAAGCTCAGTCAGCTCCTTGTGCATTGGTCTGGCTCCATCCACTGCGAGCCAGAGCACGTGGGCCATGGTGGGCGACCCTGTGGTGGGTAGCCAGCTCTCTGCACCTCAGGGAGGAGATGGATTTGTGCCCTTCTCCTCAGAAACAGTCCCGCAGGCATGATGGTCTGCAGACACACCGCAGGACAGGGCAACCACATCCTGGGCTACTTTAGGAGGAGCGAGGCCAGGACATGGAGGGGGGGTTATTACCCCCCTCTGCTTGGTGCTGGCAAGGCTGCACCTAAAATAGAGCCCAGTTTGGGTCCCTGCCCTCTGTTCAGGAGAGACACAGAGAAGTCAAAGGCTACTGAGATGGTCAGGGCTAGATCTAGCACTGGGGATAGTCCTGAGCTGGAGGCTGGACTGAGGACCAAACAGCAAACTGGTGATTCTGGGGTTTGATGTGCAAAGCCTTCCCTGCAAGGGAGGGACCATGACATCTATGGGGAGACAAGCAAGTTGCTTCTCAGCGCTCTGCAGAAACAAACTGAAGATACTGAACCCCTGTGAACCACAGTCTGAATTTCAGCCCTGCCAAACAGACTCAGCTGCGTTTGAATGGTGAGAGAAATGTCCAGGGGAGATATCAGACCCTGGGAAATGCAGAGCAATTACAGCAACACTCGACTTAGGCAAGCCTCTGACTTAGAAGCATAGCTGTGCTTTTCTCTTCAAGCCTTCCAGTTCATATTGCATCTCAGGAGCTCTTCCCCCTCTTCCTCCCCGCGGTGTGGACCAGCAGCTTGCATCCCACTTGTTGACACAGTTGTAAATCACTCTCGACAAATTTAACAATGACTCAAGGGCAGCAAAGAAATGGCAAACAGCAAAGAATGAATGTTGTTCCTGCCAAAAATCAGCGCGTGGCCTGGTACCTCCTCCTCGAGCCACCTGCTCCTGCCTCTGTGGGGCTGGGAACACGTGCCGACTGCAGCCGGAAAGGTCTCTCACCCCTACTTAGAGATAAAATGCCAAATCACAGCTGACATTCAACTCAAACCCCCCTTGCAGAGTGTGCTGCAACAGGCACAGGACCTGCTCCAGGAGGGCTTGCGAAGGCGAGAGGAGCCCCCAGCACCTCTGCAGGCGGGCTGGCCTCCGCAACCGATGCTTGGGGCCGGGACTGCCGCTGTCCCCGGGAGCTAACGGCCATGGGCAGCGCAGCTCCCTCGGCCACCTTCCCTGCGTGCTGCATCCCCGTTCGGTCCTGGTTCGTGCCCTGCGTGCTGCTGGCTGGGGCTTTCGACCAGGCACCATCACGTGCATCCTGCAGAAGAGCTCATCTCCCCTTCCATGCGAAGGAGAGGGCTGGGTTTTCCCCTGGCACAGGGGCTGGAAGTGAAGGCACAGCTCCCTGTGCGGGTACCTAATGCCCCGGTGGGGCTGCAGGCTGCTTCTCTCCTAAACAAAGCCATGGGGCATGGCCAAGAGCCCAACCCTGCAGTCTGGCAGCCAGGATAGCTCGTATCCTTTTGCTCCCTGCTCCAGTCCGTACCAGTGCATGCAGAGAGCACCCAAGGGTGGGTCCTGGGGACCCACAGCCAGGTAGGTCTGTGACATCCCCCTCCAGCAGCACCAAAGCTGGCACTCGTCTGGGAGGATGCCTGGCTCTAGTTGCCCATGCCCCGCAGCCAGGTTTTTCAGGCAGTGCATGGTTCTTGGAGGGCTCCTGCCACTGACATGTCTTGCCTTGATTTGTGTCTCAGCCCTTCTGCTCTCCAGACTCCTGGGGCTTGGGTGCTCTGTGTGCTCCCAGCACGACCACGTCAGCCAGAGAAGCGGGCAGGGGTGGGAGAAGCCTGACGGGCTATTTGCATTGATAGCAGGAGATATGATGGGAGTGAATATCAAACTGTCATCTCCATCATCTTGTGGCCAAGGTAACGGTGGGAAGTGGGTTCGCCTTGTTGAATCCCTCTTCAGATGAAAAATAGCTAGCATCAAGCTGCTCTCGTTCACAGATTCCTCCTGTTCGGTTTCTAATATAACGATCCAATTTGCTCAACACAGCTGCAGTTTTTGGGCTCTTTCCAGCTTCCGTGTCTGCTACAGAAATTCTGCCTCCTGCGCAGAAATGAGCTGTCCGTCCACATGCCGGATTCGGCCCCTTCCCTTTCCCCCTGCAACGCTTCCTGAACATGCTGTCCCCGTGGCCCAGCATGCAGGACAGAAACCGGCACGTGTGGGAACCTTTCCTGCACTTTTAAGGTTTTGTAAAGAGCTTGAAGAGTGCAGAGCTGGATGCCCAAGCAGACGGCATGCAGTCACATCATCCCCTTGCCTTTCCCACAGCTCCTTCCCAAGGTACTGGGAGCTCTTCCTTTAACTGGGCTCTCCCTTTACCACTGGTAGTTTGCTCCCTGAATTCTTTTGCTGCAAGATTAAGGCATATGGCAAAGCAGCAGAGCTGCCCAAATCGTGTATCTCTTCTTTGCAAGAGAAGATCACCTGGAAGTCTTCTGGGACCTGTTTTCCTGGGTGCAGGGACAGCCAAGAGATCCTTATTTCTCACCTGAACAGGGGTAGCGGACTTTCCCTGGCCTGCTCCCCTTCTCTGAATTACCTTAATCCGGCAGGAGAAGAGGCCAAGGGGGGAGGGGGTGCCCCCATTGACGCTGCCCAACTCTGTGCACCTGCTGCTTAACCCCTGCTTATTCTCACCTAACAACAACAATTCCCCCACGCCGCCCATCAGCAGAGCCCCTGCCCGTGCCGTACAGCCTGCGGGTAGAATCGCTTCTCCATCCCCTGCCTGGAGCCATGATCTGACACCGCTCCCATGGGGAAGCCAGCGTGTTTGCAAATCTGACCATCTTCCTTCTGCTTAAACAAAACCCAGCCTAAATTTAACCTTGCCCTGGGCAACGGCTCGCCAAGTTTCCCACGCGCTGCAAGAGCCGGGCAGCTGTGAGAGCAGTGGTGTCTCTGAGGGAGGGCTGCCCATCTCCTGCCCTGCACACAGGGCTCAGCACCCAGGGCCAGGCACACAGCACCCTGCACACTGGCTGCATTAGCTGCAGGAGCTGCTCTGACAGACCCCTTAAACTTTCCCCATCTTGCTGAGCAGCTCTGGGAGAGGGACCAGACCTCAGCATCCCCCCACAGAGGAACACCAACCTCTGCATCTCGTTCTCCGTCTGTGCCGGGCACCAGGCGTGGTGCACAGGGAGCTCAGACCTTTGAAAAGGGGATGTGGAGGTGGGAAAACAAGCCCTGTACCTCTGGTGCCAGGGGACAGGCAGGCACAGGGCACTGCCACTGCTCGGGGGGTGGCTGATGCCATGGAGGGCACGTTTCTGCCTTGCCGACAGCCAGGGAAGAGCCGTGCAGCGGGGCAGAAATCAGCAGGCAGAGGCAGGGTGCAGCTCTGGCCAGGCAGTTTGCTCATGCAGCTCCAATTCAGCTTCCTGAAAAATGTTGTCCTACTTATTTAATCTTTCAGAAAGATGCCTGATGGGTTTTATAAAGTGTCTGAGTGCAGTTTATGCTCTTGGGTTGCAGGAAATTAAATGCCGTTTGGTTGTCTCTGAGGGTAGTAAAGAAAGAGTTCAGGAGCCTTATTAGACTTCATTTCCATTTCTCTCCGTGTTGAAGGCATACTAAATAACTCCATCTGGGTGGATTTGGAGTATCTGTCATTTGCTTATCTGCAGAACAAGCAACAGTATAGATTATTACAAGTTCAAAACTAAAAAAAAAAAAATCTTACTCCTTCTCTCATTTTCTTTATTTTTCCACTTTTCTTCCATACCGATCATCTTGCAATTGTAAACAGCGTGGGCAGCTGAAGTATTGCTTTTCCCCAGTTTCACTGCCCCAATCCCAGACCCTGCGACTTTAAAGACATATCGAAATCCAGACAAGAAATGGGTCCCACAAATTCTTACACCAAGGGTCGCATTTCTACAACTCTACAACGGAGTCAGTGTATCGTATTTCTTCCTCAAGAGTTTTTCTCCCTTGTGTTTTGGATCCGTTTCTCTGAAGGGAGCAGCCTGAGGAGGTCCAAGCACCAAGTAAGTGTAGGATGAGGCTCCCCAGTCATCGAAACCCATCTTTAAATTGGCCCCTTAAGCTCCTCCACTGAGTTCTTGCACCCAGGAAGACTGCAAGCCCTCTGGACATCAGAAATTGGGCACAAAGGGAATAATGGACTTCCAGGGAGGAAAGGCAGCTTTCCCTTGGAGTGCTACCTGATGCTGCACCCCTGCTGGTACTGGCACTTCTCACCACCTACCTGGCTGCCAAGCAGGCTGCAAAGCGTGGGGGTTAGTGGAGAGGTGGATGTGATTCGGGTCGGGGAATGAGGCTTCCGGGAACCCAGAGGGGGAGAAGGGCGCTCTCATTTTCCTAAAAGCAGTGCTTCCATCACAAAAAGCCACTTGGTTTACTTCAAGTGGCAGAATTGATGCTCTTTGACATTTCTGTTTCCCTGGGACATTTCTATTTTACATTCTGTGTATTAAAACATATTTTAAATGATTGCTATGTCACAGGGAAATGGCATAGCTATTTTAGTAATTATCTGGTTTATAGATTCATAAACTTTAGGGCCAGAAGGGACTATTGTGATCTGCAGAGCCATGGCCAGAGAAGCTCGCTCAATGATTCCTCCCTCAAGCCCAGAGTTTCTGGCGGAGCAACAATCCATCTTTGCGCAGAGAGAAACCCAGTCATAATGAGAAAACATCAAATGATGGAGATTTTACATCACCTGCAGGCACCCCGTACCTGCGCAGGATGCTTGGCCATTCTCCTCAGCCGCCCCGAAAGCAGCAGGAGGGCAGCCCGTGTTCTGCTGCAGCCAGCTCCCGGCTCGCTCTTGTTAAGACAGAACTCTGTTTATATCAGGGGAAAAAAAAAAAACCAACACACAACCAAACACTTCTCTGCTTCAACTGTCTCCTTCCAAACGTCTGGAGCAATCACAGAGAAGGGATGAGCTCAGGCTGGGCTGGCGGCACCAATCCAGCCGGCTGCTGCCATCTACGGCAGGAGTGCGCATCGGTCGGGGCCGTGCCAGCCCCGGAGAGCCCAGCCAGGTGCCCTGCACGGGTACCCACCTCCTCCGCTCTCCATCACCTCCCTGCTCCCTACGGGTGCCAGTGTCCGTAGCACCCAGGGCAGCACAACCGGACATCGCAGGCTCTGCCGCAGTCCCCGAACCTTTCATTTATTTCCCTTTCCTATGAGGAGGAACGTCTGGAGGTGGGACCTGGGGTCCTTCCCAGAAGCAGCAGGTGCTCCAGCCCCCGGGGGTGTGAGGACCAGTTAATTACCCCGATGCGAGTTGTCGACCCGTTATCTCCAATCCTCCCTTTTGGGGCTGTGAAGAGTTTTACAAGTGCGGTGGGCAAAGAGATGGGTTCATTCCCGGCTGCGCGGGAGCCCCCAGCCCCAGTGCCGGGTCCCTCGCGCTCGCCACAAAACTGCCGCGGGTTGTTGTGGCACCGTGAGCTGTTTCACCTGCTCACCGCAGTGGGGGACTAGGAATTAAGTGGACTCTAATTTTATCGTCAGGGTTCATCAGGTTAATTAAATACTGTGGACGCACTCTGTTAATCAGCTTTGCAATGGGAGAGTGGTTTCAGCAGGAGTCAAGGAGCTGCTCAGAGCCGCTCAGCTAATGGTGCTAAATCCAATTTCACGCGAGGCACAGCGCCGGGGAGATGATTAACGGGTTTCGTGTCTCCCCATCTGCGGGGGCTGTCCCCAGCTCCCCCCGGAGCTGCAGGGAGCGGGTGCTGGGCCAGCCCGGAGGCGGCTCTTTGCTGGCTCACAGTGCGGCAGAGCCCAGCAGAGCTCCTTGCTCCTTAAAACAGTCTGGGGATCTGGGCAAGGGAGAGGAGAAGTTTTTCAGGGCTGGTGTCAGCATCCCGATGCCAGGCAGGGACAGCCCGGCTGCTTGGCTGAGCCCACCCCGGCAGTGCCAGCCCCCCCACCCCGTGCTCAACCGGGTTTCAGCTGGCGGGGAAATGCCGATTCAGAGTCGGCGCAGCAAAGAGCACTCCAGTGCTGCACAGAGGCAGGGCAGTGATTTCAGGGGCTGATAACAAATTAGCCATACAAATATATTGCTGGATTCAATGATCTAATGCCATTTGAAAAGGATTTGCATTTTCGTATGTTTGAGAGGAAGATTAGAGACATCACCTTCAAAAAAGCTCTCAGGGGCTATTCCCTCCTCTCGGTACAAGAGAAGTGACTTTGAAATATGAAACAGCGTTGACTGCAAATTAGTTGAAATAAAAGTACTCATTATGTGACCCAAAGGTTTTCTTGGTGGGGAAAATTCTCACCTGAACAAGTCGGAGGCCATGCCTGGTGGTGGCTCGAGGTCTGGGCTCCACGCAGAGCAGTGACATGGGTGTCCACGTGCCGGGGGCTCGCCCCAGGGTGCTGAGCACAACCAGGAGGGGGGTGACCAGAAATGAGGGTACTTTCCCACATCGCATGGGAGGGAGGAGAGAAGAGGTGGGCATCAGAGTGTGCTCCAGCTAGATGTGTGGACTGAAGGACCATAAAGGAGCTGGTGGAGGGCTGGACTGGGCCAGTGCTGGGGATAGCATCTCTCGTAACTTCACAGCAGCAAATAAAGGGCAAATTTACTGGGATGCGGTGATTTTTAGAGTGGGCGATAGGAAGAAAATTCATCCCCATCCTCTGGCTTCTACAGGGACTCTGTGCTCATCAGATAATTCTGATTTTGCTCTTTGATGAGATTATGACTTTGGCTGGTAAAGGTAACAGCACAGACGTGAAATACTTGGGCACTGCTAGCATTTGAGTCTGGGCAGCACAACAGTCTGATTTTAAAAGTTATCGGGAAAAGATACGTCAGGTGAATTAAAACCTAGCTGACAAGCTCATTTTAAGAAGTCAGCATGCGGCAGAAGCCCTCAGCCGGTGGGCACGGCTGGGGTCTGTGGGGGTCGGGGTCTGGCACTTCTGCCAGTAGCATCACTGCCGGCAGCGTTAGCCACTGGGCCAGGAGGAGCCAAGTGGCCACGACGGTGAACGTGGGGCTGAGCTTTGCAGCCTGGGCCAAATGGGGAGCACAGGGCTGGAGGCTTTTCGGATGGCTCCCCTTCCCCGGGCTGAGCTAACGTAGCTCTCAGCTTCTCCTCGTACAGCCTGTGCTCCCGCCCCAGCCGCCGCGGTGACCTCACCGGACTCGCTCCGGGATGTCACTGTCCTTGTGCCGGGGAGCCCAAGCCAGCCCCAGCTCTGCAGCTGCAAACAGGCATTTTTTTATTTTTTTTTTTTCCCCCCCATCATCACATAAACTTGGGCGATGCTATTTTAAAAGCATAAATATGTCTGTGTGCGCTTTTCTTACGGACGGTAATTTCAGCATCTGTTCGGGCTGCTGAAGAACCTTGTAGCACTGGAATTGTGTGCTCCAATATTTGTTAAAGGACAGGATTATTTTCCGTTGATTTCAGGCTAATCACACAAAGAAAAGCAACATCTGCTGAGTGAATGGGCTCCCAAGGAGAATTAACCACTCTTACACAGAAAAGAATGAGAAAGAGTTGAACCAGCAAGATTCTCTTTAGGAAGAACATTTATTTTTAGCTCCTCGTGTGGCCCCATCCATCCCTCTTTTATGCCAGTGCCCGTCAGAGGCGGGCGAATACCGCTGGTATCGGCTTTTCTCCTTCTTCCCCATCATCCCCATCCCCACATCTTGAACCCCCTCACTGACCAAGCCGCTCAGAAAAAAATTACAATTTCTAGCGTGTCATCCATCTATGGTGCACATGGACTTATTTGCCAGCAAAATGAGTGCAACGGAGATTATTTGAATCTGTGCCAAGGTTACCCATAAAACACAAGTCAGCTGCACAAAGGTGGAGTGGGGAGCCCCGGTAATAAGATGGAAGCAATGCAGGAAACCATCCTAACGAGAGAGCAGTAATTAGAATCGGGCTGTTTGTTCCCTGTCGCATGAAGAGGCGAGCCATAAATCAGGAAGGCATCTGCCGTGCAGGATCCAGGGGCTCTCAAAGCAGTAGGAAAAAGCCATCCATCATTGTTAACAGGAGGAGGATTTGAGTTTAAATTACAGATTCTCAAACTATTCATTTGCAATTGTTTGGAAACAAAGTCTTTTTTAATTTCTCTCTCGGCGCTGGGAGGAGGCTGAGCCAGCTACAGCAGGGTTCAGCTGACCCGGCCCCAAGCAGGAAAGAAAAATTGAGGAGGGGGGACCCAAGGGCTCCAGTGCATAGCTGAGCACCTGCACCCACCCTCTTACCCACCTTGCCTTCTTTCCTTTGCGAGCATTTTTCCACAGCGTGTTTCACGTTGCCCTTCCCTCTGGCCCCTCGGTGCTTCCACCAGCCCCAAAAGCCACCTGCAGGGAAGCAGATCCCAGGTGCCCGGGGGGTGCAGGATTGCCAGCGGGACCAGTCGCTGTGCACAGCTTGTAACAGAATCATTAGTTCGTGTTTTGCAATTTTTTAATTTTTAATTCTAATTTTCAAAGTCTTTGCTGTTTCAGAATATCTGAAATTTAAAATTCTGAATAATATCAGCATTTCTGCTCACTCAGAATTGAACATCTGGGATTTAAACACTCCTCTGTGCAGGATCCTGCGTGGGTGCCGGGTCTCGGCACGAGCAGCATCGCCCCTTCACTGCAGACCAGTTGCCTGCAGGTGAGTTGTGTCACCACAGCCCCGTTTCTGCAGGAGATTTCCGGGCATGGCCTGATGCTGGTGCTGATGCTGGCGTGTTCCCCTCCATCTGGCTGGCTGAAACCCCAGGCACTTGCTCACAGCCCAGGGCAAACCCCGTGCCCCGCATTTTTGGACAGATGACCTTTCCCTGGGTGCCACCTTCGACGGAGGCCATGAGAATGGTTCCCTCTGGATTCCAGCTCCCAGCTCCTCCCTGCGAGGCTGGTCACCTCCCTGTCCCCATCACACAGCCACCTCCCCACCTCCCCCTCTTGCCCATTTGCCGTCCCCCCGCTGGTGACATCTCCCATGGCCGCGGTCCCCCTGCCTGCAGGTGCCCGCAGCGGGACACCACCGCCTCCGGGGTGGCCTGCCACCTGCCTCCGGCGGCACTGGCGATGCTGAGGACCAGCCACGCTCTGGCTCCAGCATGGCTCTGAGCATCCCCACTCTCCCCAACACCCCACCAAGGAGCCGGCTGGGGCTCAGGGCACGCCGCTCCCCGCACCTCCTTCCATCCATCTGTCCATCCGTCCCGGCAGCAGCCGAGCACCCAGGCACCCACCTGAGCTGCTCATCCCTCCTTTCACCAGTGTCCAGCCACAGTGAGACTGAGCAAATTCTGTAATGATGGCAGCCAGGGCGATTAACTGCACTGCTTTAATTCTCCCCCGCCTTTTGCAGTCGCTGGGATTTGGGAGCTGATATATATTGTTTTTTCATATGAATACATCTCCAGGCAAAAAAGTTGCGTGGCAAACACAGAAACGGTCATTGTCCAGATACAAGAAGTCCCTTAGGAAAATAAATGAGACTTATGGAGTCAGCATGTAAAATACGTGGGAGTGAGAGTGAAATATTGCCTTTGCAGACCATTGCCTATCGACAGGCTGTGGGAAGACGGCTGTGGGAGAGGGGCAGCGCTGGAGGAGGTTTTCCTGGCGAGGTGAGGGACCCGCACGTGTCCCCGAGGGTGTACCTGAGTGCTAAGGCAGACGTTTGCCACTGACTTTGCCTCGGTGGGGCTGGGCACAGGGACTGTGTTTCCGGGAATCCCGCACCCATCGGCAGGCACCGGCCCATGGGCACAGCTACTGCACGGGCACGGCTGTGGTTTGGGCACCCTCGGGATTTTCACGTCCCCTTGCATGGGGAAAGGTGTGCCCGCTCTCGTGTTTATCAAGGGTGAGGATCGACCATTTGCACCCAGCGGGAGAGATGTTCCCCCAAACTGGTGGGTTGGACGGGGGCATCCCAGCCCTCACCTCAGCACCCTCGTAATGTCAATCCCCAAATAAACGCAGGCTTGTGTCAGAATTAATCATTCTGGCAGTTTACAAGGCAATTAAAGGAAGGGGCCATGTGTCTGATTATACAGCAAATAAGCCTTGGCAAATTACAAACATATCAAAGGTAGTTCCAATTAGCTGCAGTGATTCACGGGGGAGAGCACCCAGGATGACGGCTCCTCCTCAGTTTGGTGGCGTGCACTCAGGAACTAAGCAATAACGCATCTGAAAACCATAAGGTGCGTTCCCAAACAAAGAATGCCAAGGACCGTATTTATTTATCAGCTGTAAGTGAGGGATGGCTACAAGAAGCTTGACAGCTAGACGCAGCAATTAACATGTAATTTGAATATGGCTACTTGCTTGCCACACAAACGAAGAAGATGCTCATCTTCCTTTCTCCTTGGTACAGGAGCTGAGAAAAGCCATGTTCCTTCAGATTCCTTCTTGTCTCTGGTGCAACATTAAAACTATGACAAAAATCATGCCGTCGGGGTCGTAGGGACAAGGTCAGTCTGGAGTCCCAGTGCCCTTCTTGCAGAGAGGAGAGGTCTTGCTGCATAAATTCCCCTGCACCCAAACAAGACCAGCCTCAAGACCTTCCCTTCTGCAGTGATTCTGCCTTGGGAACAGCATCATGACAAACCGTGAATGAATTTCAGACCGACGGCTCGCTGAGCCAGCACCCTGGGGTGTTGCACATCCAGAGCGGCTGCTCGCTGCCGCAGCCCTCCCTGCCACCCCGCCGTGGGATCGCCAGCACAGCTCCCGCTCTCTCCAGGTCCTTGCCCTCCTTCTCTTGGGCATCTGCCCTCAGCAATGCTCATCCCCATTGCTGTGGGCAGCCCAAGCCTTGCCGGGGCAGGGGAACCTGCCAGTCATCCAGGAACAAGCCCACTTCTTGATTTCTTCTACTTTTACATTATTTCTCCCCCCTCTGTGGTCTGGCAGGCAGCGTGGGGCAGCTTTTTTCACTTGTTGGGAGCAGCTGTGGTGATTTAAGGGGATGTGACTCACCTTGCAGTGAGGTGGTCTTGGCTGGTTGTAGGTGATGGTGGGGCTGGTTGTAGGTGTTTTCCAGCTGTGTGCACAGCCTAAGGGTTCTGGGAAAGAAGCTGAGTCCTGAGGCTGTATGCTATGCTCGCTGTGGGGATGGGAAATGCTCTACATTGAGGAGGTGAGTACTGATTTTTATAATAAGCAGCTATTAATACATTTATTGATAAGTTTACTGGCAGCTATTACAACTAAGTGTGGTTCAAAATGATGTTTATGCAGTGTGTGTTTCTTATAATACCATTTAGGCATGTTTACTGTTGATGGCCCGGTGAGACTAGAACAGGATGAATACTGTATGGGATGGCTCCTCTGTGCCTGTGAAGTGCTCGGTGGATGTGGGCACTGCTTCAGCCTGCCGTGGGAGTGCTCCTGGGCAGCTCCCATGTCTGGAGACCTTGGGAGGCTCACGGGGATGGGATCCCACTGCCACCAGCTCCCTGCCATGGCAATGGGACTCTGGGTGCTCCAAGCCTTCCGGGCTCTCATGGCTTTCTTGCAAACTGCGGTGGGGCTGGCAGGGAGGAGTGTTAACTTTAGCTGGCACCTGTTCTGCTCCAGAGGGTGTATTTATTTCAGAAGCACCATGTGTTTGTCTTTCTGAAACAAAAATGTTTCAAGACTTGGGGTTTGTGGAGAGCTTCCAACAACCTGGGATAATTGCAAACTGAAAGGAAATTGTGGTGCAAAGAATCAAAATGTCTATGAGAGAATCTGGGTTTTCAGGTGGTTCTAATAACAGCCTATCTGCACCCCAGTGGATATCAGAGATGAGCCTGTGTTTTTAAAAAAAAAACAGCTCTGAAATTGTTCACAGTCTCACCTCTAAAATAAATAAACGCATACATATGTGGGTGCCTGATGAGAATGAGCTCTGCCAGCTCATCAGAATAAAATGTCAGCAAATGCCAGCAAGTTCCTGACCTTAATTCCAACAGACTTGCCTTCCTCCCCTTTTTGAAGTTTTTGCTTCTTTCCCAGCCATTGCTATTTAGATGTTAATCACCAGGTTTTATTAAGCAGAAAAGGTATCTACTCGCTGTGCTGACCTGCACGCCTTGCTTAGCGCTTCTTCCCCCTGGGAGTGTGGAGGTGACTGCAAGGATGAGGTGAGTTTCTCCCAAGCCCTCCAAGGGTTCACAAGTAGCAAGCTGTGGGATGCTCGGCACTACTTGGATCTTGGTGTTACCTAGGTGCGTGCTCTGGTGCACTCTTCAATTGCAGGACCATGACCCTAAAAGAATCTGCTGCTATAGGATTTTGTGGGAGGACGTTAAAGCCAACTAGAGCACCAAGCTCTGAGCCGGATCCTACCTTTCCTATCTGAATGCCTGCCTGAGAGCCAATTTGCTTTACAACTTATTGCGTAGAGATTCAAAATCTGCCATCTGCTCATTTCCTCTCATAGCCATACTCCGTGATGTTTCTCATTTCCACCCACATCCAGCACAATAAAAAAAATATTTGCATACCTGGCCAAAAGCCCTTTTATTATTGCTCTCTGGAGGAGGGGCCTCCAGAGCACAAACAGTGCGCAGCATATTTTCCCCAAAACCACCGTACTGCACTATCCCTGTGGAAGCAACGTGTGCAATGACGGTTGTGGAGTAATCAGCTGTGGGTGCATTGAATCACTCGCTTTGGGAGCGCTAGCAGCCGGAGAAGGGGGATGCTGGCCTGCTGGGGCTGTGGTGCGCTCTTGCCACTGCCACCTCTGCAGCCGGTTGTCCTCTCCTCCAGCTGTGGTGGGGCACAAGAGCTGTGGGGAAAGCTGCAGCTTTGCCGTTCTGGCACAAACCGTGCCTGATGTACAAAGTGCTCTGCAAATATCACGTTTCCCCCCTGGCATCTCCCAAGCTAGCCAAGGGATTGCAGATGGCTTCAGTCAAGGGTATGGATGTTGGACTAACAAACGTGTCCTTCTGCTGGAAATACTACATTCATTTTCATAGTGGGTTTTTTAAGGGCAGGGCTAGACAATGCAGGCTGACACTTGCAGGCCAGAATTCCTTCACAAAATATTTGCATGATACCAGCTCTTTTCTAGTCCTGAAACGTACCAAAGCTTTGTGATGCTCTGAAAACCACTATGGGTAAACTCAAAACACTTCTGACCAATGTTTTTGGTCCCTTGCTTGTGGGCATGTCGCTCAAAGCATAAGTGTGCTGCCAGTGGGGGTGAGAGTTGGCTCTCCCCACTGTGCCCCGCGGCACCCCAGCAGCTGCTGCCGGAGGATGGAGTGGAGCTGTGGGGGTTCTGCCTCTGATCCACAGGCTGCTGGCCCTGTCTGGGGGGGATGTCTCGTGATGGAGTGGGCACCTGGTGGTGTCCCTTTTTTGTCCGGCTTTTACATAAGCGTTGCAAGAACATCTTTGCAACTTCACAGGGTGAAAAAAGTTAGTCTGAATCTCAGGCGGGGGGTGGGACCGGTTTCCCTGGGGTGCTGGGGCAGAAGCCCCCGAAAGCCCTGGGCTGCATGGAGCAAGGCAGGAGAAGGAGACCGCCTCTCCGACCCGGCCCGGGCTTTCCGTGCTGCACTTCACGGCATTCCCAGGAGATGGCAGGCCAGCTTTATAAATCCACAACCCGCGGCTGGCAGCGAGCAGCTCCAACCTGCGCCCGGAGAGGCTCGGGAAGACCCCGGAGCGCCCGGGGAGGGGGAGCGGGGACCGAGGCGCCTTCCCCCGGCAGGGCCGCGGCTGGAGGGGCTGCACCGCTGCTCCCCTCCTCCGTGCACCCCGGAGGCTGTTCAACACTCTCCTGTCGATGGAGGAGACCTTCAAAAGGCCCTTGCGGTTCGCTCAGCATGGCACAGGGTGCATCCCCGGGAACAGGTCTCCCTGGCTTTGGAGAAGTCCCCTCCCGCTCGGGTGGCACACGGGACCTTTGTCCTGGGCTGTTGTGCCAACGTGGGTGAACCGCCACGTCCTCGCACAGGGCGGAAACAAATGGGACTGCCAAAACAAGCAAACCGGTTACACAACTGCAACGTATAATTCCAGGCCTTCTAATTATTGATCTTTCGAAAGGGAAGAAACAGGTTCCGGACTTGCAGGACAAACATGAGTGTGAGAATTTAATCCTCTCCGTGTTCTTTGGGATCTCCTGTACCTTCTGGTTGTGGTGGTGGTAGACTAGGCTCCACATCATGGGATCAAAGGTCTGGAAAGGGTGTCCCAGGAAGAGGTGGTGGTTTGGCAGGCACGGTGCAAGGGCAGGGAGAGTTGGTCCCTGATCCCAGAAAAAAGAGATACAGTTGATTTTTGTAACAGGAAGGCGGAATCATGTGAAATGCCACAGATAGCCCAAACTGCCTGCAAAGCCTGTGTGCCTTTGTCTGGAGCACCCAAATCACGCTTGGGGCAACAGGCAGTTGGGGGTGTGGGACAAAGTGGCTGCAGGAAGAGCTGCTGTCCCTTGAAGCTGCTGTTCCACAAGCCACAGCAGCACTGAGCTCCTCGCGTGAGAGGCCCACAAGCCGAGAGTCCAGAAGCAACTGTAGAATGAGGCTCATCCTTTGGTTCAACCCCAGTATTTTAAGAGTGGTCTCCAGGTTGGCTCTAGGTGCTGCAGTAGTTGGTGAGAACAACCACTGCGACTGTGGAAGAGGCCAGAGGAGCTGGCTATGGTCTGCCCAGGACATCCACCACCTGCGAGCAGCCCCGGTGCTGCCAGGCAAACCCACCAGGACTGCCTGGGAGGAGCTGGTTTGTTTGCCAGGCTCTGAAGGCTTTCCATCAAACACCCATGTCGGTGCCTGAGGGGAAAACCTCCCTGAAGGCACCATTCACTGAAGAGATGCTCGCAAGCCCTCCCACACAGGAGTTCAGTTCTTCATCAAATCCATGGGGCTTTGCTGGCTGTGGAAAGCCAGCAGTCAGCAAGACTGTATGTCTTTAATCAGATTTAGCACAGGAACAAGGCTCTAGAGAAGCTGTGGATCTCTGTCTCTGGAGATGCTTGCAACTCACCTAGATGCAGCCCTGAGCTGCTGCTCTCTGCTTGGAGGTTGCCCTGCTCTGAGCAGGCATTGGACTAGAGACCTCCAGGTGACTCCTCCAGTGGCCGTATCGTTCCCAGCACCTGGGACTTCAGTGCTGTCAGCTCAACCGTTGCTAAAGGTAAACAGAAGTCTTCAGCAAGAACCCAGAGCATCAAACACCACGAAGCAGATCCGGGCTCAAGACTATCCCACCACTGGCTCCTGCCTGTCCCAGATTTAAGTGAGCTCAAGTGCCCTGATGGTGTACTGTTCTCTGCACCCTTTTTTCCCAGGGGATCTCTGCAAGTGCAGTCACCAAGCTGCTGCAGCTGCAATGCACGGCACTGATCCCCTGCTCCCTTCCAAAACAAGGAGTAGAGGTTTTCAAGAGCCTAGGACATGCTGGCATCTTGCCTTCAGTGGGATATCATCCCTTCATTCACTTGTCCAAGTGCTGACAGCTCTGCGTGATCCCACCCTGAGCCCGGCGCGGGGAAGCTGGCAGCACAGCAGGCATTCCCGTACACCTCTCATGGGCACGACTGAGCACAGGGATTTCTCAGCTTGTCATGTAATTGTCTGTGCCCAGCCTGTTATCTGAGCTTCTGGGGATGGTGGAAAGCCCACTCGACTTTGAGGGGAAACAATAAGTTTTCAGATGTGGCTGAAATGCTGTGGCTGGCTCTGAACTAAGTTATAAATTCAAAGGAAGTTTCACCGCATTGATTCAGTCTGAAAAATCAATGGCCCTGAATCTGTTATGCCCAAGGAAGGGTCAACAGCCGGCACCGCTGTTCACATTGCGCTCATTTAGAAACCTGGGGCACGCGAGGGGAAGCGTGCTCTGGTGTGTAGGACCATGCCAGCAGAGCAAGGCAAGGGCTTTGGGAATTGCGGGTCTCCTGTGGAGCGTCCCACAGGACACACGTCCCAGGACATGACTGCCCTGGGAAAGGCTTGTCCCAAGTGGTACCTCTGGCGTTTGTGAGAGCCGGTGTGAGCCCTGCAGTGCGATGAGCTTCACAGCTGCTGCGCAGCATCTGTGGGTATGAAAGCACAGAGGAATGGACCCCTACCTGAGGGTGCACTATGCACGTGGGGGTAAGGGGTGAAACGGCCTGGACTTGCCGTCAGAACTATGTGAGTGGGTCCCTGCACATCTGGAAAGCAACTCTGGGGTGCACATTCACAGCTTGCAGGGCTTTTACAAGGTAGGGTACAGCAGGGTCTGGTCACAAGGACTGGCCTTTCATTAAGTGCAAGATGGACATTTTTCCACCTCCAGCTCACTTGATTTCCATCGTGTCTGGTGTTGCTATAAAAATCTGGATACAGCGTTCAGTGGCTGGAGCCTTTGCGGCGGCCCCTGCTCTCCCACCGAGGAGCCATGTGTTTCTCGGCGTCGTCCCAGCGCTCAGCGCACCGGCGGGCTGAGCAGGACCCCCACCACCCTAACCACTTGCAAGGAGGCTTTTTTATCTTCCCTCCCCTTCCCC